>NDXB01007149.1:66787-183263 GCA_002631895.1 Agapornis roseicollis | reverse complement strand
TATGATTAAATGGTCGGAAGTGGGAAACGGGGGGGGGGGGGGAAACAAGAAAATAATTCTCTGAGCATTCATTTACATAATGATGTATGTGTACAGCACACTGAAGCATCCTTTCAAAAGTTTAACAAGTGTGAGCCAAAGAGAAATGTATCAGATATTATTCCTCTGTCTGTACTTTTACTTAAGAGTAGCTATTTGGAAAAGAACAATTAAATGAGGGCAATACCTGTTCACAAGGTTGCTGCTGCTCATCACCCTCTTTCTTCTTTAATTTCTTCTCCAGCTCCTCAATTTTCTATTGTATTTTATCCATCTCCTGCGCTATGNAGTGCAAAAACTCAAAGTCTTTGATTTACATTTCTATAGTGAAAGGATAGGGCTTGGGAACAGGGGGGGGGGGGAAACAAGAAAATAATTCTCTGAGCATTCATTTACATAATGATGTATGTGTACAGCACACTGAAGCATCCTTTCAAAAGTTTAACAAGTGTGAGCCAAAGAGAAATGTATCAGATATTATTCCTCTGTCTGTACTTTTACTTAAGAGTAGCTATTTGGAAAAGAACAATTAAATGAGGGCAATACCTGTTCACAAGGTTGCTGCTGCTCATCACCCTCTTTCTTCTTTAATTTCTTCTCCAGCTCCTCAATTTTCCTTTGTATTTTATCCATCTCCTGCGCTATGGCCTGCATCTCCTCTGTGGAAGAAAAGCTTATATGGCACAACACATTTCAAATGCCATCTGTGCCTAAAGCCTAAATTACATTTAAAGGTGCTAAACACTTTGACTTCTTTCTCCATTTCACATTTACATGTAAAGCTGTCAGACATGTTACACCTCAGTGTTAACTAACTGCCCCAGTAAAAAGAGAAAGAAAAGCAGCTGCAGTAAGAGACAGTCTTACCATAGAAATCAGTCAGAGAGACTCTAAGATTCAACATGGAATTTTAGAAAGCATTCTTTACTGCGGTTCTGAGCACACAAACAAATCATTTCAGAGGTGAGCACTCCCATTACTTGCTCACAGCAGCCACATATTTAGCATACCCATAGATTTTCCAAGAACTAATTATAATATTTGCATTCTAATTATGCATGCACTTCCTTGCTGAGTGAGGGTCTCTGGTGGTCACCAACAGTCTTCCTCACTGCATTTACTGAATGATCTCAGTGCTTGTGCACGCTTGCAAGGCCCTAGTGCTGAGATTAGGGGTCTATACATCCTTACTTCTGTTCTGTTTTGTTTCAGTCTTACTCCATGCTGGGTGCCACTCTGCTAGCCTGAAGGCTGATATCCCAGATCTTACCTACTGTCTCTTTAGCTCTTTATCAGTCCCATGATGTTCATTCCCCCACCAGCCAAACATTCATTTCTCTCTACAGTTTGTTGTATTCTACTATGTTAGTTTAAAAAGACACATACTACTGTTGGTTTAAACCTACAATTTAAGCCTACAACATCTTTATGCTGATAGCAGCAAGTACAGCTTTATGATTGCACCCCAGAGAGTTTTATATCATCCCATTCTGAAGCATACCGTCAGCTTTCTTTTTTGCTTTCTTTCTGTAGATTTCAGCTCGGATCTCCNTAAGCCTACAACATCTTTATGCTGATAGCAGTAAAGGCAACTTGATGATTCCACCCCAGAATGTTTTACGTCATCCCATTCTGAAGCATACCTTCAGCTTTCTTTTTTGCTTTCTTTCTGTAGATTTCAGCTCGGATCTCCTCCAAAGAAAACTCTTCAACTCCAGCATAAACTTTATCTTTACAGTACATCACTGCCTCTTTCTTCTCTTGAGTATCCTGCTGATAGTTTTGTACTCGCTGCAGTGGATCCTCCTCTTTCTCAGGTTTGCGAGCACTTAAAACCCGATTTATGCTGGGTTCTATTCTGCAGGGAGTCCTGAAAACACACAGTTGTTATCACTGTAAAATAGAAAAGCAAGCATAGGAGAGAACACAGCTAATCTCAGAAGCAAATTGCAGGATAGTGGCAGTGTTCAAGGCCAAGCTGGATAGGGCTTCCAGCAACCTGCTCTAGTGGAAGGTGTCCTTGCCTGTGGCAGGAGGTTGAACTGGAGGAGCTTTAAGCTCCCTTCCAACACAAACCATTACATGATCCTGTGATTCTTTGACTTAAAAGAATGAAGATCTTGGAGTAGATTAAGCCTGGCATTTTAGATTAAGGAAAAAAAAAGAAAAAAAAAAAAAAGATGCAGTAAGGGGTGAAATTTGCTCAACCAGAATGTTTTGCACACTGAGCAACAGAAGTTAAGTGCCCCATTACAAAAATCAAACACACTAAAAGCCCATCCCTGTACAGTGGAAGGAATCATTATCTGTCAACTCCTTAGCTTGAAAGTGCTTTCAAAAGTGCTACAGCAAATATCAGTGGAGAGGAACCAGAATCTGTAGTTTTATACATACCAGTAATCCAGGCGGCTCCACCAATTATCTGTACCTCCATAAAAGATGATCTAAAAAACTGACCTTAAAGTTATGTGTTAAATGTGGTTTGGGTCAATATTTAGTTCAGAAGAAAACACAGTGCACAGTTCCAAGACATCTGGTTTGTTTTGCACCTGAAGGGACTCGCGACCCTAAATTATTGGGGAGGTTACGAGGCTAATGGGTGGGTATGTTTCAAAGCTTTTCTTGTGTGAGTGGGGGTTTATTACCAAGATCACTCCAAGGTCTTTCTACCCAAATTTCTGATAACAACTTATGGCATGATTTGCATCATGTTTACAGCTTCAATTCAACACTTTCAGATTTGGCGACCATGGGGCATTGTGAGGAAATGCATTCTAAGGTAGAAAAATAAGCTGCTTTTAAACTTTCAGCTAAATGGAGAAAACAGCATGGAAACTCTGCTCAATTTGCTTCCAGCTAATTTAGAACCATGCTCACAGTTCCCACCCACTCCTTCCTTTTCCTTGGTGTAAAGGTGCTGCCTTCTCTAAGGAATAATTTTTCATCCGAGAGACCAGCATGTCATGAGCTTCAATTCTATAGCATCATTGACTTTCAGGAGTAATAAGGTGTTATAGCTTAGACAGAAACTTCTTTTGCATATTCTTGTATTGTATTATAGCATGTTCTTGCCCAGGGCTATTGTGCAGTTCACATGCAGCAATACAAAACCCACAGGAAAAACCCGTGCTGTTAGCTACCTTACACTGTTCTTTGCTTATATACAATGAAGAGCCCTTAAAGCTGGCTGTAACAGCAAACCTTCTTTTCCATTTCTGTCTTAGGAAGAACCTGTGTATTCTACAGCCATCAGCAGCCACAGGAAAAGAGAAGCAGCTTTGCAAAATAATGTTTTCTCTTTGCTCTAACACAGCATCTCCTGGAATTTATCAGCCTTTCAGTGAGCATTGCACTAGCAGGAAGGGAATTTCAAGCAAACCAGCCAACTTGTGCATGACCTAAGCAACACTGTTGTCATGGAAACCTGGAGAGCTTGTTTCAGACTAAAACTCTGGACAGATGCGAGTGCAAAGTACAGGGAAAAAAAGCAATAAGCCTCTCACACTTTTAGGCAGCTTTCATAGCAAACGGCATCCTAAGAGAGGTAACTGTGTTTTCATGTAAACATACTCAGTTAAGCTATTAAAATAATTAGCATATATGAATACGATATAGGCTTCCACATAATGAGCAGCAATAGTCAAATCATAGAATCACAGAGTCACAGTAAGGTTTGGCTCAGAAGGGGTCTTAAATCTTACCCAGCTCCAACCTCTGCCACAGACAGGGACACCTTCCACTACAGCAGCTTGCTCCAAGACACTGTGTCCAACCTGGCCTTGAACACTGACAGGGACAGGGTAGCCACAGCTTCTCTGGGCACCCTGCACCAGTGCCTCAGTACCATCACAGGGAAGAGCTTCTGCCTAAGAGCTCATCTCAGTCTCCCTTCTGGCAGGTTCAAGCCATTCCCCCTGGCCTGTCTCTACAGACCCTTGTTCAAAGCCCTTCTGCACAGCCTCTTTAGGCACTGGAGCTTCTCTAAGTTATCCCCTTAAGGAGCCTTCTCTTCTTCAGGCTGAACCAGCCCAGCCCTCTCAGCCTGGCACCAGAGCAGAGCTTCTCCAGCTCTCCATGGCCACCTCTGGACTCACTCCAACAGCTCCACAAACCTCTTGAGCTTTTGCCCTAGAGCTGGACACAGGACTTCAGGAGGGGACTCCCTAGAGCACAGCCAGGACATTGGCAGCTTCCTATGTTCTTATGCATTCCCTGCTGAAGCCTGTGCCACCTGCTAAAGCACAAAGCTTCCAGGTTGACAGATCTTTAAGTTCCTACAGATTTAGTGGTTTAATTACTTGGTAAAATGAGTCAAAACTTTTCAAGGCAGCTTTGAAAATCTCAAATGCAATCCCCATTGCAAACAGAAGCAAAGACTCACATGGCTTGTAGCTGAGCTGACTCTTCAACATACGGGGTGAAACTGGGCAGTGGGTAGAACACTTCTGGACCAGAATTCGCACTGCTGCAAGGATGCTGGGGAAGGAAAAGTCAATGTCAAGAGCTTAAACATTTATCTTTAGATGCTACATTCCTCTATACCCTGAATCTCCCTTTTCCCAAGATTTGGCTCATTCATAGTTTTTGTTATTTAAAGAAATTAGACCTGATAGACTTTTTCAAGGTTAATTCTGCTGATACAGAAACAGTTACAGACCATAAGCTGAACACTAGCACCTAAAGTAGCAAGACACAGGCCTTCTGCATGTCCTCATCAGTACCTAGTTTCTGTTTCTGAGGGAATGTTGGTCAAGCTGGCAATCTTGGTTGCTCCTCCTGTCTGTTTTCCAGGGGTAGTACTCAGTTTTCAGCCAAGACTTCCCCAGTTCTGTGACACTGTTCCTTCAACTGGCCACCAAGGACCTCCAGACTTCTTAGTTTTCCTCTTAAAAGGCCTTTCCAACATCACAAAACTCCCTTAACTTCTGTGGTCCATTACTTGAGAGAAGACAGATGGAATTTAGTCTGAGAACATGCAGCTCTCACCTGACTACTCCCCTAGACTCTTAAGCAGAAGTTACATGCTGAGAATATTTCACAAACTGACTTTTCTCCACTAGTTTTCAAACTGTTCCCTTTTACTGCCAGTGTCAAGATGGCTGAGTGAAACCTCTCCCCTCTGTGCAGCTTTCAGTATCTCAAAGCATTCAGAAAAGGTTACTCTTTGACTGTAATAAAAGCCAGAATGAGCACCACACATCAGTGAAGGGTCATTGAACACCCTCAGCTCTCTGCTAGTTACAGACCTATTTTATTTTTAATTAAAATCTAGTCAATTTCATTAAAGGGGAAATGGAGACAACTCCAAGGGCAGACATTAAAAGGATATGGAAGAATTGGGAGACCAGAATTTGTTAAGCAGCTCAACAAAGCAACTGATAAAAGAAATTTCACATTGATAATTCCTCCTTATTCTTCTCAGCTAAACTAAACCTGTGACTTTCTGAAACTTCCCATTCACCTCAAATTGCTTTGGATCTGGTAATAACTATTCCTGGAGTTTCCATGAATTCCAAGCCATCTGCCTTCCTCCCTTCATCCTAGTTTTTGTTTATGAAGCTTCACTTACAAGAACTTATACATTTAGCAGTCTTAAAACATTTTTCATCATCTGATTAGTTTCCATTCTTCTCTAATCTACAAAGAACAGGGGAACACTGGGGGTTATCTAAGAGCCTATGAAACAAGTGATTTTACAGGATACATTTCCTTCAGATAACATCTTGAACCACTTCTCTAGAACAGCTTAAACATCTCTACCACAGCTACTTCTTTTCATGTCTCCAGCACTAGCTTAAACCATTGAAACCTGCTTTCTGTCACCCTACTTTCAGGATAAATATTCCATTGATACAGTAGTTCTTTGATTCCTTTGATCTCTACTCTTCTCTTTTGCTTGCATGCACTTCAAAAATGGACATACAGAATGCTGTACATGCCTTATTTTCATATGAAGAGACAACAAATTCTTCCTTTGGGTTGTATTTTATATACAGATTTAACTCTTTCTTCAGGGGGGTTGGAACTAGATGATCTTAAGGTCCTTTCCAACCCTAACTTTTCCATGATTCTATGATTCTTCCAGAATTAACTAGTGGCTGGCTTCTCTCCCTTTCTTTGGCTAATGTTTTCCCCTCTGACATTTATTTCTTATCTTCCATCCAGACATGCAGACCAACTCCACCAATTATTACTTTGTTAGCAAGAATTATAATTTCTTGATGTAACAACCCCAGAGAGGTTTTTAAAACTTACTCCAGCAAGATCAGCTTCCTAAGCTTGAATAGGTTACACATAGCCAGAGACTCTTTAGAAAAAAGCTCAGAAAATCTGCACTTACAAAGGGACACAAGCCCCAGGCAAAGGAGAAAGAAGATAACTTTTGTCTCAGGGACCAAAAGTCATCAGCTTATACTTTCCTCTTTTTTGCCAGTCCATTTGGAGACTCCTTACCCTGCCAGAGTTCCAAGGTCCTGCACTCAATTCATTCTCCTTGGCCCTTGGTACTGGAGGAGCTGTCCATGGCTGTGGTGTCAGAACAGGAATCTCAGATCCAGAAGCTGAATTTTCATCAAACACAGCAAAACCTGGACTGATGAAAAGCGGCTGAGAAGCTGGAGTCTGAAAGTTTCTGGTTTGGTTTATGGCTATAAAAGCAAAAAGGTTTGTGCAAATTAGCTATCACACTCAAATGCAAATCCCACAAAGAGATGCAACTCTCCCAATAATGTTGCTTCAGCAACTGAATATACCTCTAAGTGCATCTCCTACACGGCTGATTGGGGCTCTCACTTTTTTCTTCCCCCTGCCTTTTAGATCTGCCAGAGAGATTCTCTGAGGTTCTGCAGCTCCCAGGAGACCTGTTTCTCCTTCATCAGGAGTTTCCTCAAGCCCCAGTAGTGTTTGACGAGAAACACGGGTCTGAAACTGCCTGAGAAGATAATGGAGAAGTCAGCATCAGCTTCACTGCACCAGGGATCCATGAAAGCATGTGAAACTTCTTCCCTTTAGCTGCAAGCTTACCTGTGATGGGACTGAAGCCTGTCCAAAGGCTCAGCCTTGCGCTGAAGGCCTTCCTGGAGTATCAGATCTGCTTTCTTAAAGCTTCCTCTAGCCTCCAATACTTCTGCCCACGTGATGTAGAGTAGTGCCAGCGTTGTGCCAATTTCCTGGCTGTGGAGGTAACTGTACAGATCCAAGGGCTCATTACAGTAATTTCCCTGAAACAGGTGAAATATTTCAGTAATTGGAGGACTCCAAAAGATTCCAATATCAATACAAGTCTTACAGGAGCAGCTGTAAATTCAGGACATACACAGCACATAAGGATAAGGAAAAAGATTCAATACAAGAACAGTAACAAGAAAAGCCTCTGACTGTATGCCTATGTCAATGTTATCACCAATCCATTAATTTCAGCCTACATAGCTGAAGTCAGTAATGTTTTTTTTTATCTGATGCAATTCTGTGATTGAACTCTATCATGTTAGTATTCCTGGTAGTTATTTTAGCTTTAGACAAAGTGCAATGTATTTCTTAGGTTTGAGAAATGGTAAATCAGCTCAGGAATCTAACCCTGGAGAAAAGCTGCTTTAAGTCAACAAAAACTATAGCAATGGAGAGACAGGGCAAAACCAGATTACACTCTGCTTGGTTTGCTTAAACACAGGACATTGATACAAGACAGAAGTTAAAATACCTGGTAGGACAGAAATAGCATTTAAAGCAGGTCTTTAAATATCTTCTATTCTTAAATAATCAAGCTCTAATAATTCATACTAGCTTTCCAAAACAAAATTTGTTAAGTTTGTAACTGTCCAAACTGAATGGCTATAAAATGGACTGAGTATCAAAAATGAGAAATGGAATTCAGGAGTAGACAACATTTACAGATCCTTTGGTATTTAACTAGTTGTACAATATATACTTTGACCCTGTTGTTACAAACATCAGCTTGACTACGTACACGTGACATAATACCAAGAAAAAGCAGCAACCAAGATATTAACAAAATGCTTACAAACTTGAGCCAGAGGTTAAGATAACGGGGATCTTTGTAATATTGTTTCTGTTCATTTAGAACTTTCACTGCCCTTTCCAGTAACGCAGGCAGATTGCTCTCCTTTCCACCCTGGGGAAAGGTTTGCTCTGTCCACTTGATGTACCTACAGATGGGACATATAAATAGGAAGTCAGTTCTGAGTAACATACAAGGCTTCTGTTTCTGTGCAGTTGTTGTGGTTTAAACCCAGCCACGCATCTCATTCACCCACTCAACCCCCCTTTCTTGCCCTCCCCCTGCTCCCGGAGGGATGGGGAGGACAATCAAAAGAATGCAACTCCCACAGGAAGGGATAGGAACAGTTTAGTAACTAAGGTATAACACAAATCACTGCTGCTGCCACCAATAATAATAATAAAGGAAATAACAAGAGAAGAGAATACAGCACCTCACCACCCATCAACAGATAACACACCACACCCCACACGATCAAGCACTGACTGAATACATTCTCCAACCCCCCAGAGAACTAGCCCTTCCAGGTAACTCTCAGTTACATCCTGGCCATGACATGCTGTGGTATGGAATACCTCTTTGGTCAGTTTGGGTCAGGTGTCCTGTCCCTGCTTCCTCCCAGCCTCCCCTCCTCCCTGGCAGAGCATGAGACTCAGAAAGTCCTTGATCAGACTAAACATTTGAGCAGTAACTAAAAACATTCCTGTTATCAGTTTTGTTCCCACGCCAGAAGTCAAAAACATAGTGCTGCACCAGTTACTATGAAGAAGAAAAAATGTCTGCTATTGCTAAACCCAGGACAGCAATACATGGAGATTTAGAAAACAATCATGCATAGTATTGAAACGCACCATAAAAAACCTGTTATAAACCCTTATTGAACTAGAATATTTACCCCAAGCTTTTACAAGGATATCTGTCCTTTCTATTCTTTCTTCTGCAAGAAAATGTAACTCACCGGTCCCAGACACCCAGTGGATCATCTCCAGAGTAAAATCGGATTTCAGATTCAAACTCCCTAGAAAACATGAATCCAATAAATAAAGTGTATAAAATGCAGAGACATTTTCTACACTGTAAGCTAAGACCTTCACTCTCACTTACACCACTTTGTAGGTGTATTACAAGAAAGGCTGAGTTAGCATATACTTAGACTTGAACTTTTGCTGACACTAAAATAATTAAAAAATCATAATTAAATAAACCCCACTTTTACACCTTTCTTCAAAAAGAAAGTGCTGGGAAATGTNAGACATTTTCTACACTGTAAGCTAAGACCTTCACTCTCACTTACACCACTTTGTAGGTGTATTACAAGAAAGGCTGAGTTAGCATATACTTAGACACTAAAATAATTAAAAAATCATAATTAAATAAACCCCACTTTTACACCTTTCTTCAAAAAGAAAGTGCTGGGAAATGTATAATTATTTAACAATAACAGATATGCATCTTTCCAAAGAATTTTTACTATCACAAAGCTTATATGCTCTCTCTTGAGAGATTATTCTGTTATGAAATGTTATTAGTAGACAGATACATTGTGAAGGTTAATTTTTGCATGAAGCATCTCTCATTTAAGTATAGAAGGAGGTTGGAACACACACACAAATAGGTGGAAAAGCCTGATGATAGACAACTGTAAAACTGCACCAGAGAACACAGTGAAAACACATTTAAGTGGCCACACTGACAGTCACTATCTTGTCTCATTCTTCAACTCCTGTGCATCATTCCATCCCTACAATATGATGACTTCCCCCTCAGGAGGCACATTAAGACATAAAACCACCTTCCAGTTTGACTTAGATAAGAACAGTACCGTGTGTTTAGCACTGGCTCTGAATTGACCCTGTAGAGCTCTCCAGGTCCTTCTTACTGGAAGGCTCTGTTCAATCATCACACCTCACAAACATGAATCAAGCTGGACAAACCCTCTTGCAAATCCCTATACAATAATAATTCCATGGCTTTCCAAGAAAAATACATCCAGCTGACAAGTGTTCACAGACCCTGCTCACTTTGCAGGAAATTACCCACGTGGTTCAGCATGACAAGCACCAGTGCTTCCAATTCTGACAACATAGTACAGACACAAATATGCAGACTCTTCACAAAGTAAACTTGGCTTTCACAAGGCATGTACATTTGAGCACCAGCCAATACAACTGTAACTGAATAGCTGAGCAGATGCTCTCTGAAGTCATACAGTTGTATCCACAGAACACTGTGTGCAAGACAGACCAGATCTAAGCTGACTTTGCCCATTCAACCTTTGCAATACACACAAAACATACAAAGATAACTATGCTGTGTCTACATTCTGATAGTAGGAAATAATTACCTGCTAAAAAGCACTCTGCTGCGATAGAATACTAACAAGAGAGATGAAAAAACACTCTCTTCCTTGTAACCTTTAAGCATTTTAATTAATGAGTACATTTGAAAGTACACAGCTGAATCTACCTAGTGTCTGCTCTTTGACTTCTGTGACAAGCATACAAATAGTAGTCTACTGTATAACACCCACAACATTAGTCCTAAAGACCTGAAGTGTAATAGCACAGACTATCCTCCATTCTTTTATGCTTTTCTTAATGCCTACCAAATGAGTAGAGCTAAATAAGACATATAAAACAGGAGGAGGAGGAGACAGGAAGCCAAGAGGAAAGGTGTCAAAACCCGGCTCACTGTTTTTTGAGCTGAACAGCAGTGTGGATGGAAGTCTCCTGCTGAGCCAGGGCTTCCTGCAAGGTGGACATGACACGGCCCTGCCGCAGGGGCTGCACATTCTCCTTGCTGAGCTCCCACTCATCGCTGCAGTCCTGTGACATGACAGCCTCTGCTGTAAAGACAGAAATAACACAGAATTGAATCATTAGTAGGGTACTAAAGCGAGATCGGGCAGAGCTGGTTTAATTAGTTAATCCACCGCATTCTCTGTGCAGCCAGCACAGGTCAGGTCCCCAGCCTGTGCAGCCCACAGGTCAGGTCCCCAGCCTTTAGAGGCAACTGGGCATGCATTAACTCCCCTACATGGGAACTACACGGAACATGAGCTAAGCACTTCTTTACACCCAGGAACCTCAGGCAGGTGATGCTAGCAGCAAAGGCTACAAAGATTAAACCGCTTCCCTCCTCACTTGTGTGCTCCCTTCCCTCCCCGAGGCTACCACCCTCCCAGAGGCCGGCGAGGGGCACCCCGGCAGCATCGTAAACTGAGTCAGGCCCCTCTGGCTCCTCACCTATGAGTGGTTGCAGCGGGCTGGGAGTACAGGCGAGTCTCGACCCTGCGCTGAGGCGATGCCCGGCGGGGATGAGGAGCGCGGCGGAGACCTTCCCTCACGCCGTGCAGGCTGCCCGTTAGCACGGAGTGTGAGGAGAAGCCGCTCGCTACGCGGCCGCTAAATCAGCGGCTCCAGATCAGCCGCTCGCCACTGCTGGCCTCCGCTCCCACCACGACACGGAGGTCCCGAGGAGCGCCGCGAGGTAACGGCAGAACCGGCTCCAACCCCCTTCGAAATTTAAACCCCCAACCGCCGCCAGCCTCCTCCCCATTGGCCAACCCCTGCGCCAGGCCCTTCCTGATTGGTTCCGCCCAGAGCCCGCCCCGCAGCACCGCGGCGTCAGGAGAAACCGAGTTTCGCCCAGGCGTCTCGCGGCGAGCTGTTCAGTCACGTGAAATACGTGCTTAACTTTAGCATGCATTAACTTATAATTAATGGTCCAACAGATGCATTGCCATCATAAGGAGGATTCCGGTGTCCTCCTCTTCCAGCTCGCATGTGTTTCCAGGCTCAACTCATGTGCTCGTGTGGATGAGGCTCTGCTGATCACCGACTGGCTGGTTTCTCCAAGTTACTTCTCTGACAGAAAAATAAATCTGTTCCTTGCCCAGAGAAGCTGTGGCTGCCCCATCCNTCTGCTGATCACCGACTGGCTGGTTTCTCCAAGTTACTTCTCTGACAGAAAAATAAATCTGTTCCTTGCCCACAGAAGCTGTGGCTGCCCCATCCCTGGCAGTGCTCAAGGCCAGGTTGGACCCAGGGGCTTGGAGCAAGCTGCTCTAGTGGAAGGTGTCCCTGCCCGTGACAGGGGTTGGAGTTGGAGGAGCTTTAAAGGTCCCTTCCAACACAAACCATTCTGTGGTTCTCATTCTATTCTATCTGAGGGGAGGATGACTTTTGACATGCAGCTAGCCACTAGCTCCCCTCTGTTGTCACACAAACCCTCACTTTCAGGTATCCCTGCCAAATACAATGCAGCATTTGGACCCCCAAAGTAGCTCCAAGTAACCACTTTCCTTTGAAGAGAAGCATGTGCATGGAGAGGCACCAGCTCAAGCCCCAGAGGCAGTGTTGCTGTGTTAATGTGTTACTCAGCCTGGTTCCTTGCTTTTTCTTCACCAGCTTGCCAGAGCCTGCTTAGCCCAACAGGCTGCAGCAATACTGCTGTGCTGCTTCCAGTGCCAGGGATCGTGTGGTGAGACACCAACTGTTTCTGCTCAGCCCTTATTGACATGGTACATTCATGTCCTCAAGAGTTACCAACCTAATGAGAAGGCTGAAATACTTTAACAACTCCTCAGACTAATTCAAGCTGTTCTTCAGCATTGACTTGTGTTCCTGTAGGCTAACTGAAAGGAGTTAGGACTAGTTGTTTACCTTGCTTTAAATGAAAGCTGAGATCTTAATAAAATTCAATATCTTCAGGGTGTTAAATGTACAGAGACCTGATTCCCTTTGCATTCTGTATCTGCAGAAACTGAAATATGGGGCAGCTGACAAAAAAATTGCCTTAGACATGGGAAGAAATTTCCTGGGAGTTCTATAGATCAGCCGCCTGTTATTACTGGAAAGGTGATCCGTAAAAAAATATTGCTCATAAAGTAAGTTCAATATTTCATGAGTAAAAAACAATTGCTTTCTTCACAACTGGCATTAATAACCCACAGACTCTGAAGGCATTTGTGATGCTTGTGAGCTATGAAACTTTCATATCACAGATGAGATGTAATAATCACCCTACATTGTTCATATATTCTGAAGCATTCGTAGATGTCATCAAAGACGACAGTCCTCTTGTGAGTGCAAGTACGCAAAGTAAACACAAAGGATATTCACAGCCTGATATTTGGGTGGTTGGTTTGTTTTTCTTCATGACATGGGCAATAAATTCATGACATACCTAAGAGGGATGTATGGTCTTATATTGCCCTAAGTTCCCTCTATACCTGAACAGTCAACAGACTTACCTACAATGAAATATGTAATGTATGCAGAAAGATATAAAACTCCAAGCATATATACACCAAGTATAATATGCTCTCTTAAATGTTTCAGCTATTCATTTAAGACTTATTATGCAAGCGTTTATCTCAACTTACACAAAGCCAAGGTGAAAAACAGAACTGCAGTCTCTATCATTCATTACAGCAGCTTCCCTGTGCCTCATCTAATGTAAATCAGATGTTGTGTGCTGCTGTAGGCACAAACAATGTCCTGCACACGAGTTGTCCCAGATCTGCTTGTGATTTTATGCCAATAGCACAAGGGAATTTTCAATGTATAAGGTCTTGCTCATGAATGAAAACTCAACTTGGCAGTGCCAAGGGTAATGACAAAAGCCTCTTTCTCATTCTTTTGGAGCTCTTCCAAGAGTCTGTGAAGAAACAGAGGATCACACATAATGTGATCTCCTGACTTTTCTGTTTCTAGAAATACAGACTATTTTAACTTCATGCCTGATAGCACTCATCCATCTCCATTAGTGTTCTACACACCAGTGACAAAGCAGGACCCTTCAGAAAGGTGGTATACTGTAGTAACTCAAGGACCCAATAATGGAGCTGGCACTACTGGGTGCAAAAGAGACCACCTAAGGTTTAGCCTAACATGGGTGCTTCACAGTGCTCAGGAGCCAGGGAAACCCAGTAGTGTTGAGACCTCTGTGAGAGTACAACCACTTTCTCTCCAACATATCTTTTGTTTGATGTGTTACAGGAGCTCTCCAAGGCTAACCCATGTTATAATAACAAGTTTCCATGCCTGAGAACAGCTACCTAAGCTGTTTGAAGAAGAAACGATAACAAATGCAAGCAGAGAGCTTGAGCAGCTCTTGGGGACAAGACATGTTTAGACTGAATGCTTTAAAACTGGATTTCAATCTTTCCACCTACTTTTTTTCTGCAGCACTTTCTTATGATGAGTATTGCCATTGTTGTTAGAAGTAGAACTTTTATATCAAGATGTTGTGGCCAGCATGTGTTTCTAAAACTTTGAAACTATGTGGTGAATCACCTGTTGTTGACTAGTGCCCTGAACAAGATTGCTGAGCATAGGTATCCTTTTTGATAATTGGTTTCCATTCTGTTCTTGAATCCTGGCTCAGATACAGAGCCATACATGTATGCTGCAACATGTCCAGCTAATAGGGATGAGAGTAATAACCTAAAGGTAAACCTCGTAGCAAGTGCTTCAATTTTAGAAATATCCTGCCTGTCTGCATCAGTGACTACCTTGGAGGAGAGTCCTTCAAGTTTGAGTTGAATCAAAGTCGTCTTCTTTAATCACATATACACAAAAGTCTTAGGATACAGTATCCATGTGTGGTCAGATGGTGGTGAAGGAAATCTTGTGAAACCTTGACAGCAGGTCAGTGAGTTTATGTAACTTTCTGATTTTATAATGTAAAACTTGACTTTTTTGAGTCACAAACAGGGGAAAAAGGTACTGGGAGGAGGCTTTGGAAGGAAAACTTCTAACATGTTTGGAGACAGCAGACACTATTGAGGAATGTGGATCCTGTGCTTGTTTTCACTCTGCTTCAGCCACTGCCTTTGCTGCTATAAATACCATTGAAATACTCCCTGAAATACAATTTCTATCTGTGTCTTATTACTGGGTCACTGCTTTCAGAGGTCATTTCTGCAGCCTCAGTTTTTATTAAAGCTCCAAATCTATTCCTTTGAATCTATTTGGTGACTGCTTTGTTTTTTATTGATTGGATAAAATATGTATTTATAGAAAGTAAATGCCATAGTTTGCTCAACATCCACATGACGGAGTTGATCCTATTTCTGAAAGTTTCCATTCACAGGTCTGCTGAGGTCAGTTTTACTTTTACAAGGGCTTAGTAACAAGGTAATGAAAAAATAAATTGTATAAACCAGAATAAAGTTGAATTGACTTGTTTTGGAAGGAAAAAAAATCCCTTTGGAGCTAAAGACACTGTATATCCAAGGTAAATCAGGTTAAACCAAGACTTCTGCAGTTGACTATTTATCATTTGGGTGTTGTCCTTTGAGATCAGGAATAATTTTATCTGGATTATGTGGTTGCAGAGATCAAGGCTCAGTCTTGATTCAGATAAATGCTAGATGGTTCTGCTCTCCTGTATACAAACAGAATAGGTCTCGAAGCATCTTCCACTCCTTCAAAACTAAACCCTGAAGTGTCCTCTGCATATTTAACAGTGTTGTGGTTTAAACCCAGCCACGCATCTCATTCACTCACTCAACCCCCCTTTCTTGCCCTCCCCCTGCTCCCGGAGGGATAGGAAGGAGAATCAAAAGAATGCAACTCCCACAGGTTGAGATAAGAACAGTTTAGTAACTAAGGTATAACACAAATCACTGCTGCTGCCACCAATAATAATAATGATAAAGGAAATAACAAGAGAAGAGAATACAGCACCTCACCACCCATCAACAGATAACTCATCACACCCCACATGACCAAGCACTGACTGAATACCTTCTCCAACCCCCCAGAGAACTAGCCCTTCCAGGTAACTCTCAGTTACATCCTGGCCATGACGTGTTATGGTACGGAATACCTCTTTGGTCAGTTTGGGTCAGGTGTCCTATCCCTGCTTCCTCCCAGCCTCCCCTCCTCCCTGGCAGAGCATGAGACTCAGAAAGTCCTTGATCAGAATAAACCTTACTTAGCAACAACTAAAAGCACTGGTATTATCAGCTGTGTTCCCAGGCTGAGAGTCAAAACTTAAAACCTGCATCAGCTACTAAGAAGGAGAAAAGCTACTGCTGAACCCAGGACAATCAGTCATGTGCCAAAGCCATTTTTCTCTTAGAGGCAAAAAAGACAAAAGGATGTACTTGATGTCAGCTATGTCAGGGAAGACTCGATGAGGTTCTTCAGTTCTAAATGGGGCCAGAACTTGAGCTAGCAGAAATTAATCTCCAGACACCTGGGAATTGGTTTGGTTTGTTTCTGTTATTTCCTGAGGGTAAAACGTGTGTTTTACTTGACTTTTCAAACCCCTTCTTGCAACTGTTCATTTCAGTTCAGCTTTACAGTTTGCCCTGGCAGCCAGGAGCAGTTGCTGCTTTTCTCTGTCGAGACCAGGAACGAGATGGTCACGTCTTACGTGTGAGTTACTCCAGAAGAGGGTGCTCAAAGCTCAGAAAAGTCACAAGCATCAGTTTAGCAGCCGTGGTATCTCTGCAATGCCTTTCAGTCTCCCTGCAGCTTCCACCTGCAATCTCAAACCCAGATCTACCACTGCCACACTCAAACTACTATTCCCCAGCAGACAGTTGTTTGTTGACAACTGTGAGCATATTCTCCTACGCTTTTAAGCCAGGGTTATACTAATGAAGGAACTAATTCCTTAGAATTGTGCTGAGCATAGAATTACAGAATGGTTTGGTTTGGAAAGGACATTAAGATCATCCTGTTCCAACCCCCTGCCATGGGGTCTAGTGATGCTTCACACCAGACCATGTCACACAAGCCCTGTCCAAGCTGGCCTTGAACATTGCCAGGGATAGGGCCACCACAGTGATAAGATAACCCTGAGCAACCATGCTTACACAGGGCACAGGGCACACTCCCCACCCTCTGTTGTCAGACAAACTGCACTTGTAATTTCTGAGCAGACAGCTTTATTACAGTAAGGAAGAAAGCTTTCCACATCTCAGGCTCCACCTTCAGCTCCTTAAGTCCACATAGCAAGGGCAGCAATCCTTGGAGAAAGAAGAGCAAACCTGAGCACTAGGCAACCCTCGGAGAGGGAGATGTCCAGGCCCTTCACCAGCTCCATTGCCCTTTTCTGGCACCACTTCAACTCTTCAATCATAGAATAATTAGGGTTGGAAAGGACCTTAAAATCATCAAGTTCCAACCCCCCTGACATAGGCAGGGACACCTCACACTAAACTATGGCACCCAAGGCTCTGTCCAACCTGGCCTTGAACACTGCCAGGAATGGAGCATTCACAACTTCCTTGGGCAATCCATTCCAGTGCTTCACCACCCTCACAGTAAAGAGCTTCCTCCTTATATCCATTGTTCATATTGTTTTGTAGTGAGGAGCCCAGAGCATACAGCCGTATTCTCACAAATGAAAATCACCCCAGTATTCGGTTGCCAGCTGGGGAAGAGACTGGGTGATGGGAAGGGTAAATCTAGCCCAGACCATCAAACAGTTTATTCCCCATGCTACCTGCAAATGGAAATGCTCACTTTGCTGAATTGAGGCTCTATGGCAGGACCATAATTGAAGACAATATTGCTGAACATGAGGGAGCATTGAGGGAGGCAGGGTCCAACATGCTGTGGGGCTGTCACCTCATGAAGTCAATCCAGTGGTCAGTAGGCTTTCTAACTGAAGCCTGGGACTCATAGGCAGAGCTGATACGCTCTTAGTGAACCACCTCAGGTTACGTCTTGGCTCTAAGTGACCTTGAAAGGTGGTGTTTTACCAGCAAAAAAGCCTGCTGTGCTTCTCCTGAATGGAGAAAGGTGGTATGCAATATGGGTTGGCATCTGAACCAAGAAAAGAGCAGAGAAATGATGGTGACATCTGGCACTTGGAGGCAATGCTGACCTCCACCTTCAGCAGCAACAACGAAACAACACCTTGAGTCCTGGTGGACAAGGTCAAAAAGAGAAACAATGTGCTGGCCCCCACATTCAGCACCTCTGGAATGATACCCGTTATGCCAAAAGCCCAGGAAGCACTAAATAGCCCTGGGATTTTGTGGGCAGGTCCTGGCAGGAGTTTTTCTTTTCCCTGACAGCTGAAGTACTGCACAATTACTGGTTTTATGACATAGAAAAATTGATGACAAAGTCCTTCTCTAAAGAGCATGTGATCAGCCTTTGTTTATCAGTGACAGAGGAAACAGCAGCTCCCAAGCATGTAAATTCCCGGCTGCTGGCAGGACAAGTGCAATGGTGGCACATACCAGCTGCTGGTGGTGCTGGAGCAGAGTCTGGCATGGTGGAAAGCAGAGCCAAGCCCTGAAACGAGCTTTTGGATACAATCTAAAACAGGGTCAGGGTGACTTGTCCTGCCTTACACCCTGCAGTTGGAATCAAACCCTAACACCCTAAAGAGAACAGCCAAGGAGTCAGTGGTGGCTTATTTACCCACTGAGAGGAGGTGAGCACTGGGTTGTGTAACTCAATTGCTCCCATGAAACACATCCATCCATCCATCCCCCCAGATCCTAAGTGATACTTCAAGGTCTCACAAAAACATTAAAGTAGCTATAATCTCTTCTGGCTTTAAGCACTGCATTCAGGCAAGCAGGACAGGCTACCTCATCCTCCTGCATTCCAGCTTTTCCCCTGAGCAGAAAGAGGGGCTCCATGGCAGCAAAGCAGCTTAGACTCCCCCTTTTTTTCCTGAGGGAAGGAGAGAAGAGGGTGGGTGCAGGCCTATTTCCATCCAAGGTCCCTGTCATGCGTCACTGCATCTGTGTGAGACTTGTTGACCATCACTTCTGCAGCTGGGAGGGAGCTCTCAGGCTAAGGACACTCTCAGCCCTCTGTGGTCATCATTCTTGTCATAATCTTCTTCCTGCTCCTCCTCCTCCTTCTCCTGCATATCTTGGTCACTCTCATCATCACTATCTACTGCATTGTCCTCAATCACTTCAACTGTTTCTCTAGCTTCTGGATCCACACTGCTCTTAAACCACACAGCTTTGTAGCCATCATCTGCCAGGTTCCTGTCTGTCTTGAGGATAGACTTCACTTCCTTCTTAGGCTCAGTCTCTTCCACTTCTTCCTCTTTCTCTTCCTGATCAAAGGTGATGGTGGAAGCTACAGAAGGCTTTGGGGGGCTGTTCATTTCTTCTGCACTGGAAGAGGGCAATGGAAATGCTGGTTGCTCCAGTACATGTGTCATTGACTGAACACTGCCGTTCTCTGGTGTATCATGCTGTTTGGTGCTCATATCTGGGAGTGACTCTTGCTTGTTGCTTTGGTTCTGGAAACCCCCAGAGATTTCCTTTGAGAACTATGGGAAAAGAGACACCTTGTGATTGTAGTGAAAGGAGACACAGAGGAAGAGGGAGTAGCTGAAATGACTGAGCTACTACTGCTTGTTTTGCAGTTAGACCTATTTGAAGCCTGGGAGAGACACAGCTCCTTAGAACAGCTATTTTCTACTGACTCCATTTCTGAATTAGTTTTCAGATAAGTACAGGCATGTCTTCGAGGAGGGCTGAGCACCAGCAACATGTACTGAGTTGTACCCATGCACTTTGGGTATTACCCTGGAGTGGGATTTAATTCACTCAGGGTGAGGTATGAAGTATTCACCTGAGCTATGTGCTCTAGACTCCTGTTGCAGTCAGTGGGGTCTAGGATCTTGACACTCCCATCCTAATGCAAAGACCAACCAGCACCTGGTCAGGGGAATTATCTCCTTAACTTCAAAGCAACCAGTCTGCCATGGACTTGAGAGCGCTAAAAGGAAACAGATCAGCTACAGACAACTGTCTAAGTCCAGGTTTTAGGATAGGATATGAAGGGGCCCTTATCTCTTTTGACCATGCCACAGACACAAGTTTTTCAGAGATTTCCTCTGATGTGCCATGTTCATCCTATATTCTGTGCTCCATGGAGCTGTGGTCTTCACCTTCCCACATCTACTCATCATCTACCACACAGCTCCAGGCTCAGGGGGCAGAAAATAACAACAGCAAACATCACCAAAACGATGCTACCTTTGCAAACAGTGTCTCAGGAGCAATTTATCACCTTCACAAGGACATGTAGTATTTGGACAGCCTATCCCATCCTTAATATTTACTCAGGTCCCACTTTGTAACTTAAACTCAGATACAAAAAAGCACTTACCTTTTTACTTATCAGGTATTTGACTGGTTTTCTGTACTGTTTATATATCATCACTCCAAGGAAGACTAAAGCAAGTAATAGCAGTGCTGCTAATGTACCACCTAAGATAGCCATATCCTGAGCAGTGTATACCTTATCAGAGGAGGTTACAGCTCCAGCTACAAGAAAAACAAAACAGTGTTACAAAGCCTAAAATGACAGCTTTTTATGGAAGCTTTTCTAACATAACAGTCCAATGTGGGAGAAGCTCCAACCGATTTTGGAAGGGCAAAGCAGCATCCTGTGCTGCTGAATGTGGCAGGGATATATTTAATATCACAGAAAGCCATTTGTTTGCTGTCCTAAAAGCACAGGGTTTGTTTTTAAAGTCACCACCCACAGAATATTATAACTTCCAGTAAGTTACATGAAGTAGAAATAGCATCCTTTCACAGGAATGACTTTTCCCCCTGATTTAACTAACCTAATAGACACATGACAGTATAAAGACAGCAGATGTTACATAAAGTAAGGCTAGGTACATCTTTCACTTTCCCACCTCACCTATGTACACCGGAATGCAAAGTGAGGTTTACACAAGTGTGAAAATGCAAAGCTTCCTTAAATCCAGAGCAACACCTTTGATACTGATAAGCACGTTAAAATAAGAAATAAAAAGGCATAAAATCAGGAAAAGCTCTATAAGGTCCACAGGACAGGAAAGCCTTCCCTGCCTTTTTGTAGCTGTAGCAATATATAGCAGCCTTCTCAGGAGCAGCTTGTGCTTTCAGCCACCAGGCAGTGTAAGCAGATCTGTAGAGAGATCAACATTACAGGGGAAAGACAGTAACTTCCTCAGGGTTAAACAGCTTTGGTGGTGCTGGATTCTTCATATTTACATGATCCAACTTCACTTTATAGTGTAAATGAGTCTCTAAAGTTTAATGATTAATGAATCACAGTTTTGTTCTCCTGCTGGCCTGTTTGTGACAATGGACTTTGTGTATTCCCTCCACATCTGACTGCACCCTCAGTTTACCTTTAATACAGTTGGTGATGGCTTAGGACCTATGATTCATCATACCTCCTGGGGAGCTACAGCTCATGGAGCTGACATGGCGCTCCACCACCCTTAACTCCTCCTGTGCTGTACAGCACACACTGCCTCTGTGAGAGCTGACTCACCTTGGGAATGACTTACCTCAAGATCCACGTGAGCTTTGCTCTGGCAAACCAGAGGCCAATGTACAGTTACCACTTCCCAGAAGAAGAGTATATTAAAAACAACTCTAGTTTCTCCCTGAATATCGGGACACTCAGTAACACACTCTCCAACCTGTTGGATGCACATTTCTTAGCACCACCTCTTAGTGTCCAGGGTTAAATATCCTGCAGGTTGGCCAGGCAAATGGTGACCTCAGCTCAGCTTATGCCATTCCTGGATGCTTACTATAGTATAAAGCACAATTCCTCTCAGACTCCAAGCTTTTCATGCAGCTTCAATCTACATTTTTGCACAGTTATCAAAATTTGTGTGATTTAAATAGGAAGGGCAACATTTAAAAGTTGCATAGAGATGTTGGTACATCTGTTGGGAGTGTTGTATCTCAATGTACTGACACCTGTACTGGGTGAGCTGGACTGCACCCTTAAATTGGTTTTAGGTGGTTTATACACAGCCAGTGGTTTTAGCTATGAAGTGACAGATTCACACCCTGCAGATTCACATCCTGCAGAAATCCCCACGATGGTGGTGATGAAAGAGCGATGTAATGGGAACATCCAATTGGGAACTTCAATCATACATATTCATGTATAAAACAATGGAGTCTGGGCATTAAGTGCCTATCCTGATGTGAAAATGCATGATATTGGCTCATCTTAATCCAAAGCAGTAGTTCAAATCTAACTAATTTGTAAGACCTACATAAGAACTATTTCTAAAATCTTGGAAGTGAGAGAAATTTTTACATCAACAAAGCCAAATGTTTGCTGGAGGGTTGTGTATGGAGCCTCATGTTTCTCCTGTTTCTCATGGGTCATTTCTCCTGCTAAGACCTTAAAATCTTAGAGTATAAAACTTGACTTGACCTGAGCCTGGGCTTATGAGGAAGCCTGGCTTTGTGGGGTTGTGCCAGCTTCTGTCTGCTTTCTATAAATAGGAAATAATGTTGCAGCTTTCTTTGGCTTTGGCTAAAAAGGAGCAATGGTGTACCAAGGTGTCAGGACAACCCCCCTTTGCCATGATTAGACATCCTGGGTTCTTTCTGACCCACAGAACAGCAGGAGGTAACCCCAGATTTAGCCTTAGAATAACAAGACACTACAATACACAGCAGTACTTAAAGTCTCTGAAGGCTGAAGGCTTTGAGGCATGTGGTGACCGCATTGTAAGGATGTTATTTTCTCTCATAGCCACTGTAGAACCTCCTGTAAGTAGGGTGTTGGTCTCAGGCCAGGTCCACAGACCACAGTGGGTAATCTGTCCTTGCCAGTTTTCCCATAGAAGAAGAAAAGTCTCCCCAGTTACCTCCACAAAGCAGAAACCAAAGAGACACTCAACCTACCTGTGGCATGCATGACCTCCACCACAATCACAGTGCTTGCCTCCTGCAGGCTCACCGTGTCTTTTCCAACAGCCTGTGTGAACATGGCAAAGAGACTGCTTAGGGACTTCCTAGATCTCCAGCTCACTCCCAAGGTACACTGTGGGCCCTTTCTGGACAACATACCTTGTCCATCTCCTCACCACAATACCCCTCCCTTCCATGACCCCAGCAAGGTATGAAGAAAGCTGCCCTACCTCAACGGTTACAGTTTCTGGGGACTGCAGCACCACATTTGTCAGGATGAATCCATCTTTGGTTGCAATGAAGTCAGTGCTGTTTCTTATGTAGTACTCAATATTTGGATTGACTTTCTGAAAAGCCAGAAGAGTGAATGATTAAACCACAGTTTGTGCTTTGGGAGCATCTTCGTAACAGGCCTTTGCAGGACTTGTCAAACACACCTGAAGTATGAGGAAGGGTACAGAGCAGTAAATAAATCCGGACTGAGGAGGTGAGAAAAGCTGAACTCAAGTCTGCTCATTTTGCTGCTCAGAGTTCAAAATGTATCCTCAAAGTGTTGCATCCAAAACAACCCCAAGTCTCACCCAGCTTTTGTTGGAACTTTAGCATTGGCCTAAGCAAAACATATCTGTGCATGAAACCTTGTAAATCTGGTCAGTTCTACCTTTACAACAGTGCCAAAGGGGGATGTACATGGAGAATAGACCTGTGCTGAGGGCTGCACAATTTCTTTCTTTGTGTCTAGGCTGTTATTCCTTTACTAAGCCTCAGCCATGTTATGGAAGCCTTTGGAGAAATAAAACCAGAACTTTTTCTTTACTCAGTGGTTGGGAATGGTGGACCAGGAAGTCCCCTCCCTTCCCTTCTCCCAGTGCATTGTTCAAGAATGGCTCTCTCTAAAGGAGTCTTTACAGGGAGAAGGTTACAATTCCCAGCCCAGGACTGCAGGTCCTTTCTAGTCTGCTGTCATTGGGCTGGCTCCTCCTCCCAAGCCAGTTCACAGGTAACCGTGTTTGACCTGGCAGGGAGGACACCTCCTCCTGGGATCTTGCCACAAACTCTCTAGGAAACACTTCACCCAGCCCTCATTCAGACCTGGACCCATTCCCATTCATTGCCTAACCCTGGGCTTTACTTCATTCTCTTTTGCAGTGGATCAGCTCATCTACATAAATCTGGGGGTTTAGAACAGAGTAATCCAGCGAGTCCTCCACATTACATCATACCAGAAGCAGTTCTGATCCAGGTGGAATTTCCAGGGAAATATAGTACAGAACATGAGAGGAAAAGATGTGTTTTCCTTTCCCACCTCCCCTTCCTCATGTTTTCTGATCCTACCCCTGAAGCAATGAGAACAAATGTGGTGCATTTTCAGTTTCTTACATCAGGGAAGTCATCATCCACTGCTGTTATCATCAAGGGGCTTGAAGGCTCACCAGCTTGGAAGACAAAGCTTCTCAGGGCCAGACCAACAAACACAGTCCCACTGTAGATCTTGTTCTCAAAGTATGGTGGATGCTCACTTTTATTGACGACCTTAATCTCTACACTAGCTACAGAGTATTTCTGGATGTTGTTGACCTGGGTGGCCTGGAAAGAAAGAGAGAGATGCTACCTGTTTCCTAGTAGTGATAAGAAATAAAAGGATAGTCTTGATCTGAAGCCCACTGCAACCCATGCGGTTCTGCCCATCACTCATCAGCTTTGAGCCAGGCTTGTATAGGAGGCCTTAAGGAGTCCTTGTGTTTGGTATGTTGTGCACAGAGTTCTTTTCAGCTCACCCCTTTCCTCTTGAACTGTAGCCAGAAGAGGAGCTTGTCTCTAGGGTTATGTTAACTACTGTAACAAAAGCTCCAGTCATTCCTAAAGAAAGCTTTCCAGTCATGCTCCTCCATACTTTCAGCTCAGCAGGATGTCTGTGTTCAGTTAAATTTGCTTGATATAGCACCCGCACATAGGGAAAATGCCTCTTAACTTCTGCAGAAGGTTTGTAAGTTGATGTAAGACTGGTCAAATACTAGAGGCCCTTCCAAAGGAAAGGGTGTAATTGACTCCTGTGATATCAAACTGCTGCCTCCTGGAAAGCCAGCTATGCTGGGCTCTTGGCTGCTGTGCCATCACACTTACCATGACCTGCAGGAGGAACCCATCTGGGGAAGTGACTGCTTTGTTCATAGTCAAATTCCCCGTGTCTGCATCCACTGAGAATACTTTGTCTCTATCCCCTAAAGAAAATGGAAAGACTATTCAATCATTAGATACCTTCATCAAGTGACCCAGAGCTCATGAACTTTCACATCTTAGTGACCATACCCCCAGAGCATAATGCAGCTTTCCTGGCCTGGCTGCTCCAACAGCTGGGACTGCAGGTTGGGGATTCAGCAGACAAATAGCACTAAGGAGATGCATGTAAACCCAAC
Source organism: Agapornis roseicollis (assembly GCA_002631895.1). NCBI lineage: Eukaryota > Metazoa > Chordata > Aves > Psittaciformes > Psittacidae > Agapornis > Agapornis roseicollis. The sequence goes on along the minus strand of NDXB01007149.1, from coordinate 158,125 downwards.
TGGATGAGGCAGAACAGCAAAGCTTTGCCTTTCCAGTGCCTAAGCCCAGCTATAGCCAGCTTCAGTTGTGCTAATGCCCAGAGCCTCTGGTACAATTTGAAGACTGAAGGTCTCCATTTCCCTAACCTGAACCCAAAATGCATTTCAAAGAAAAAAGGGAAGAATGATTCATATTTTAAAGGTGAGAAACCAAGCTACAGAGAATAGTTGGGTGGAGAGTAGTCTCAAATAGCTCTAGGCATCTAAGGGGAAAACATCTCCTACCTGATCTTGTTGCATACCTCGTGAAGAGAAAGCAGCATCTCAGTGCATGATATAGTCACCTTACTGTGAACACTGGCCTCAATGTGAGCTGCATTTCATTCTAGAAATGCTCATTTCTTTCTGACTACAAAAAGAGCCTAGACACAGAGACCATCTTGTGTTGATGTAGGGGTACAAATTACTTCCTACATCTCTAATCTGTGTTTGAATAATGAAAACATTTATGTTTGAGATATGTTAAAATAGAAGTAAACCCTTTAGTTCTCTTCCTCACTCTGAGACATTGTGAGTGTATTTAGACAGCCATGGAGGGGGTCTACTCTGGGCAGGTAACATAGGGAGTACATGAGCAATGCAGTTTGAGGAAGGTGACAGCTTCTACTCACCACCAACAATACTATACACAATTCTTTCATTTATAGTGTAGTCAGGATCAATAGCATGGATAGGCCCCGGCTCCAGGATGAGTGGTTCTGTCTGCAACAAGGCAGCAAAACATTACATACCCCACTGCAGCACGACAGCAGCACTGCAGCACCCTCCCAGCCCAGCATGGCTCTGGTGGGTTTGTGTGGGCAGAATGGCATCTATTGCTGGGAAAGGGCTGTAACCGGGCAAAAGGGAGGACAGCCCAGAGCAAAGGGGTTTCCAGCTCTTGCTTTTCACTGTGATGTGCTGCAGGGAGAGGGACAAGCAGTGCTGCTTGGGGTGGGGGAACCCCCACTGCCCTGCAGGAAGGCTCCCTGTCAGGCTGCATTGATGACTGAAGATCAGGATGAGCCCACGGAAGTTACTAGGCACTATCCACTGGGAACAGCATCTGGATACTGTTTGAGCGTTAAGGATATATTTTGATCACTGATGCTTACCGACATCTCAGAGATATTGACCCTCCCAGTGTAGGGACTGCTGATGCAGATGTTGTTGTCCGTGTTAATGAAGGTACAAGGTAAGAACCAGGGTGGTTTGGTGTCCGACTGTTCAATAAATATATTTATTGTTGCAGTAGCTGTGTTGGTGGTGTCGGAGCTGCCCACAGGCCTGTCCTGTACCCAAAGGCAAAGCAGGCTCATGAGATGCACAAAAAAGATCCCACTTGCAAAAGCCAGTGGCCCAGGGGGTTCTAGCTGTTGTAACTCCACTCTAAGGCTTAGCAGTGTAGTGAGATTAGCTAAAGCAGTGAATTACCTCATTCTGCTGATGAAGGTGGACTGAATGCAAGTGTGTAGTTATGTAGGGTGGAAGGCTACTCCAAATTCACCACTCCAGTATCCACCTTCCCCCTGTCATCCCAGACATCTCCCATTCAGACTTATCCTTCAGCTAAGGGCCACTGGGCAAACAAGGCACTTTGTTCCTCCTGAAGAACTTACCCGTGCATACAGCAGCAGTGTTGTCAGTTTAAATTTGTCATAGTCCAATGCTCTTCTTAAATAAATTTCTGGGTTATTAACTCCTTTTATGGCAAAATAACCTTCTGTGTCCTGGTGGGGGGAAAGGAAAATCCTTACTAGGAGACTGAGTCACATACATGATCAAAACACTGCTCATTGCTGTCTTTGTCATCCCAGTCAGACCTTTAATCCTGAGGACCTGGGTGAGTGGACAGGGGCGGTGTGAGAATGCCAGATCCTGGCTTGTCATAGAATCACAGAATGGTTTCAGCTGGAAAGGACGTTAAGATCATCCAGTTCCAACCCCCTGACACGGGCAGGGACACCTTCCACTAGAGCAGCTTGATCCAAGCCCCTGTGTCCAACCTGGCCTTGAACGCTGCCAGGGATGGGGCAGCCACAGCTTCTCGGGGCACCCTGCGCCAGCTCCTCAGCACCCTCACAGGGAAGCACCAACCTCACAGCATCAGCCACCTCTTTCTCCTGGCTCATGTTCATGTTCTCTTCGACCACCACCCCCAAGTCCTTCTCCACAGGGCTGCTCTCAATCTCTTCTCTGCCCAACCTGTAGCTGTGCCTGGGATTGCTCCGACCCAGGTGTAGGACCTTCCACTTGGCATGGTTAAACTTCATGAGGTTGGCAGCAGCCCACCTCACAAGCGTGTCAAGGTCTCTCTGGATGGCATTCCTTCCCTTCAGCGTATCCACCGAACCACACAGCTTGGTGTCATCAGCAAACTTGCTGAGGGCGCACTCAATCCCACTGTCCATGTCAGCAACAAAGATGTTGAACAAGACCGGTCCCAACACTGATCCCTGAGGGACACCACTCGTCACTGGCCTCCAGCCGGACACTGAGCCATTGACCACAACTCTTTGTGTGTGGCCACACAGCCAGTTCTTTATCCACCGATAAACTCACTATACTGGAATCAGGGAAAAGCAGTCTGCCTTTGGCTTTGCTAAAGGCTTTTTGTGGACTCTTGGGCAGCTCTATTTATCTCTATTTTGTATGAACACTGTTGGCAAACAGGACAAGAAATCCTCCTTTCCCTGTTCAACTCAGCACAACCCTCAACCCAGTGAGGTACAAAGGTCTCTACCCAACCTGTTTACACAAGATCCCAACAGCATTTCCCTGGATGATATGGCTCAGAACATCCCAGACAAAAGCTGATTTGGTACAGTGGAATAAAAGTAGAAGCAGTAAAAGATTAACACCTGAAATATTGAATGCTCTTATCTGCTAACCAAACCAACCTTTTGAGTGTTGCAAAAGATGTACCTCTTCCAGAAGCTGCCAGAGAACTAAATGCAATGCAGAAACCTGAGCCTCCAAAATTGGGCTCTTCTGAATTAAACACAAGGACTTCTCTAGAGCTACTATTTTCCCCCATAGATGCTCACCTGCACTATTGTTGTGAGTTCATAGAAGATGGTGTCTAGGTCAGCATCAGTGGCAGTTAACTCTTCACGGGCTATAATGGTTGCATTCACTTTTGTATCCTGCAACAAAGTTGCTGTGGTTATTCTCTCTGTGAAATGGGCTGAAGGCTTCTCCCTGCTAACACTTCCTTAGCCCCACAGCACTGAGTTCCCTCTTCACTTCCATGAGATGCTTACCTCAGGAACAACTTGGGTGAGGTTGGTTTGCTTGAACACTGGGCTGTTGTCATTCTCATTGAGAATGGTCACCAGAATTTCCAAGGAATTACTCTGCAGAAAGGGTAAAATAAGAGTCAAAGACAAAAAGAAGACTGTTGAGGACAGATACTGCTTTGAAGAGTGACCAGAGGGGATGGTGTAAGGGGCACATCTGGGGAAGGACTGAATGGGGCTTGGGTTTGCAGCCAACCCACAGTGGGGCAAGAGGGGGAAGGAGCTTGTTCCCACACTTTCCCCATTCATAGAATGGTTTGGGTTGGAAGGGAGCTTAAAGCTGATCCAGCTCCAACCCCAACACCTTCCACTGGAGCAGCTTTCTCCAAGCCCCTGGGTCCAACCTGGCCTTGAACACTGCCAGGGATGGGGCAGCCACAGCTTCTCTGGGCATGCCAGCACCNACCCCAACACCTTCCACTGGAGCAGCTTTCTCCAAGCCCCTGGGTCCAACCTGGCCTTGAACACTGCCAGGGATGGGGCAGCCACAGCTTCTCTGGGCATCCTGTGCCAGCACCTCAGCACCCTCACAGGGTGCTTCTGCCTAAGAGCTCATCTCAGTCTCCCCTCTGGCAGGTTCAAGCCATTCCCCTTGGCCTGTAACAGAGCTTTGGGTGCTCTGTCTTTGAGAGAAGTATGTCCACAAAGGAAAGGACATCTTCTCATCCAGGCCTGTGGACTAGGAGGAGCAGAGGGAAGTAAGTGCTGTCCTGCAGTGCCCTATAACAGCACTGTGTGTTTGGAAGAACACTCACCTGCACGTCAGAGTGCCAACAAATCAGGGTCACTATCAGCACAGTGTTTTCCTGTATGTAAACCCAAAACCAAGTCAGTATAGAAACAAGCCAAAATGTATTAACTCTGTCTAAAGTAAATGAGACAAGTGCATGCATAGCTGGATCAGAAATGCTGCTGGATTTTAACTTGTTCTCAGGATGATCTGACTTCCTCTTTCCTTCCTTTACAGCCATCCATCAGTGCTGGGGTCCTGTTTATGGTGAAGTCAAAACAAACCTATCTTCGGTCCCCTCCCCTGTGATTCCTGTAGCATCAGAAGAGCTATTGGCCATTTTCTAGAACTTCAGGTAAAGCCAGATATTTCTACTTGAACAAAACAGAACCATCCCACGCACAGCACAGTGCCACAGGCTGTTCACTGTCTGCTGTTCACTCACATACATGTGGGGGTGTACATCAGGGGAAAGGCAGCTTAAAGATGCTTATGGTTGTGAACAGAGCATTCCAGAAAGGTAAAATAATTTAGTGGCAACATATCTGAATACACTGGCCTTTTAAACTGCCTTTATGCTTCACATAAGAGCACCTCACTGCTCAGAGCTGTTTTCTACAGGCACACAGGGACCATTTTATAGGAGTCCTGGAGAGCTCTGAACACAACAGTTGTCACATTTTTGGTTTTAAAACTTCCCCTTGCTTTAATTCAGACAGTCATTGAAGGAAGGTGAGAGCAGGCACACCATGCACCCCCCGCTCGCTATACTCTGCTTGTGGAAGGTTGTCCTCCCAAGCAGTGAGCTTAAACTCAACTGATCCTTTAGATCAGGTTAATCCTTTAGATTAGGTTACGAATACCTGAATATCCAAGCCCCCATGCTTGAAACTCATTAGATCCCAGAACTACCCATCTCATCCTTACAGCCTGTTAGCTAAAGGCTTACCTCATAGTCCACAGATTCAGTCAGCTGCAGCTCAGACCCCTGTATAGTGAAAAACTTGGCATCTTGGGAAGTAGGATCAATGGTCACAGTGAAGCCTGAATCCACATGGATAGTGGTCAGCACATAGCCAGGAGGATTATTTTCATAAACACTTGGTTCACTGTCACTAACAGAACACCCTGGAAAAACATAAAAATGAGATAAAATTGACTTAGTGACAGAGCTGGGTGAGACCTGAGGCCCCTCTAGTTCCTGTTTGGGAGAAGGTCATTGAACAAAGCTGTCTCAGAGTAGGAGTGTAAAAATCTCCCTGTGTAATGGTGCAACCTGCTGCCATGGGGTTATTTCTTTGTGGTCATGGACCTCCTGCAAGAGCTTACCTTGTTGCTGTGCTGAAATGTCTGTTATGAAGAGGAACAGAAAGAGCACAGAAGTGAGGAGCCAGTAAGAAACAGCCATGTTGAGAAAAACCCCTCTCTCTGGTGAAGCTGATCTTCTCTCCCTGCTTCTTCCAGTGCATGAAGGCAAAAAGCATTGCCTGGCTGGCATGATATGCTGCAGTTCAACCTTTGCCTCTTTGCCTCATTGGATGACTTACTGAGAGCTATTTGACACTCATGGAACACGATGACACATAGATTTCTATTTCTACTGTGTTACTGGGTCATACCTGCCCCTAAACTCCTTGTAGCAACAGGACATATTTGGAGCATTCCAGAATTTAGAGCCAAGCCCCCTGAGATAAACACAAAGGAGGACAAGGGTTGACTCTTAGGAAGCTCCCTGTATACTCCAGCCTCCTGCAGTGCGAAGGAAGTGGACAACCACCCTTGTTTTCAGCTTGCTCATGGTGTAAGAGGAAAAAGGATGCAGTGGATCTCACCACTCCTTTTAACATTCCCACTGAATTCAGAAAGTTCTCACATACTGCATTTTAGCCAGATGGTCATTAGTGGCTTAACAAAATACAGGCTTGTCAACACTCCTCCTGAAAGGTCTCTTTCCTATGGACCAAAATAGATAAATGTCAAGGTCCTTGAGAAGAGCATTTCAGCATCACAATAAGGGAATGGGTGCTTACATGAACATTTGAGAGCAACTGGCTTCTTTGGAGGTGTCAGGTACATCACAAATGCTGAAAACTGATGGTGCAGGACAGATGAGCAGTTCTGCAATAGGCACACATGACTGCAGCTGAACATGCCATATTTCAGACCTGCTCTTAAACTTCTCTGTGTATCTATGCTGAATAGTTCTCAGTACATTTCTCAGTTCAGAGAAACCGAACATGACCCAGCTTCAGTGTGTGCTTGAGCTCAGAACCCCCTCCCCCCATGTGCTGGGCTGCACCCCCATAGCATAAGCAGCAGATTGAGGGAGGTGATCCTGCTGCTCTATTCTCCTCTCATGAGATCTCACTTGCAGCACTGAGTGCAGTCCTGGTGTCCTCAATATAAGAAGTTCATGGAGCTGCTGGAAGAATACCAGAGGAGACCATGAGGATGTTCAGGGGCTGGAGCACCTCCCATAGGGAGCCAGGGTGAGAACATTGGGGCTGTTCAGCCTGGAGAAGAGAAGCTGCATGGAGACCTCAGAGCAGCTTCCAGTGTCTGAAGGGGGGTTACAAGGGTGCTGGAGAAGGACTGTTCATCAGGGACTGGAGTGATAGGAAAAGGGGTAATGGGTTCAACCTGAAACAGGGGAAATGAGATTAAACATAAGGTAGTTCTTCCCTGTGAGGGTGCTGAGGCGCTGGCACAGGGTGCCCAGAGAAGCTGTGGCTGCCCCATCCCTGGCAGTGTTCAAGGCCAGGCTGGACACAGGGGCTTGGAGTAAGCTGCTCTAGTGTGAAGCATCCTTGCCAATGGCAGAGGGTTGGAACTCAATGATCTTACGGTCCTTTCCAACCCAAACCAATCTGTGATTTTATACATTTCTTTGCAGCAAACTCTAATTTCTGCTAAATGGAGATACAAGCTTCTTTGTATGGTTGGGTTGTGGGCAGTCCTGACTCCCAGCCATGGAAGGTATGACCAGAGACTTCAGCTGATCCCAACATGGTTTATGTGAGGAAAGCCTGGCAAAATACCTCTTCCCTCACATCCCACATTCCTAATGGCCCAACACCAAACCCTTGTGCCTGTTTCCCAAAGAGCAGTCAAAGCACAGGTGTAGCTGACAAATCTTTATTTGACTTCAGAAGCAGGCAGATGCTACCACAGAGTGCAAGCTATGTGCTTCGTTCAGGCTCCATCTACTGACAGCATTTCACACTGACATCTATTGCACTCCTCATAATCAAAGAGGTTTTCTTGGGATTTGGCTGCTTTCCAGATTATTTATTATTTTATTTACTTGCTGATCTCCAGGGTTTTTTCCTAAGCAAATCCAGTAGCTTCCCTGTTTATTTCAAGGCTATATACATGCAAAGCTGCCTCCTTGGCTGTATCTTTTCCTTCACCTTCAATCAAAACTCTCTGTGTCTTCCTTCATGTCTGCAGCCAGATGCTTAAAGATGGGGCAAATGTACTGGCTGGTGACTGCAGCTGCTTCCCTGGCATCATCCTCTGAGTGGCTGTTGGAAGGGAACAGATGAGTGACAGTCTGTTATTTCTGGGAACACAGACAGCATGAGGTGTGACAAGGCCACCTTGTCATGTTCAAAGATGACTCCAAGCAGCAGATGTATGATAGAGGGACCCTGATTGTGGCTGCCTGCACCCAGACACCCCACAAATGCACAGGTTGGTGTTCCCATCCCCATTTTTGTGGGCAACATGGACAAGAGGTACTAAGGGCCAGCTTACTCCTCCTAATTTTAATGATTTCATAGTGAGATATCTCATTGAAAGTGGTTGGTCACCAGGAAGAGACAATGTCCAGATGCTGGGACAGCTCATCCTGAGGTGAGTGTTTGAATCAATAGCTGAATGAAGTCAGGGTAGGGAAGGCTTTCCATTTTAACTGCTAGATCAGGTTTCCTAATAGGATGAACAATTGTTTCAGTTCAGGATGATTAGAAAAAGATACTACTTAATTTCCCTAGGGTTATTTTTTTTAATAACTGACTTTTACATGGCACTGTAACTCTGGCTTTGCTTTAGAGAAGGCAAAACTGAGTGCCAGGTGTGCTTGGCACATAGAAATAAAGGTTACCATGAAACTAGGCATGGAAATCAATTGAGGTTGCAGAGTCACATGTCACCTTGCAGTCTGACTACAGTATTTGCTTCTCTAGCTCTGCAAGCCACCCACCCCTGGGAGTGTGGCTGAGGGACAGGAGGGACCAAACTGTGTGATGGAGGCTGCAGTTCAGCAATGGCAGTTCTTCAGACCATGACTCACAAGGTGATGGAGAATGAGACAGATGTGATATTAAAATAGGGACATTTTAATAAATCTTCCACCTTTCCCCTTTTTGAAGATATTTTGGAGGATATTTTTAAAGATAAGTTTTAGTTGGAACAAGTCCAGAGGAGGCCATGAGGATGTTCAGGGGCTGGAGCACCTCCTGTATGGAGACAGGCTGAGAACATTGGGGCTCTTTAGTCTGGAAAAGAGAAGCTGCATGGAGACCTCAGAGCAGCTTCCAGTGTCTGAAGGGGGGTACAAGGATGCTGGGGAGGGACTGTTCATCAGGGACTGGAGCAATAGGATAAGGGGTGACGGGTTTAAACTGGAACAGGGGAAGTTCAGGTTGGAGATAAGGCAGAAGCTCTTCCCTGTGAGGGTGCTGAGGCGCTGGCACAGGGTGCCCAGAGAAGCTGTGGCTGCCCCATCCCTGGCAGTGCTCAAGGCCAGGTTGGACACGGGGGCTTGGAGCAAGCTGTTCGAGTGGAAGGTGTCCCTGCCCACAGCAGGGGATTGGAAGGAGGATGAACTTCAGATCTTTTCCAATCCAAACCATTCTATGATTCTATGATATCAGCTGAACCCTTTGGATCGTTAACATCAGATTTCTGTGCTTGGGGCAACACCTGGGCATTTACAAGTTACTAGAAGTCTTCTTTCTGCCTTAATACTGTGATGAGCAGGGCCATAGAAGTGACAATCCTGTCCCACATACCTGGTGTTTAGAAAGCTCTGGTACAGCCTCATAAAGCAAAGTTCCTCATAGTTGTTCTCATCTTCCCTCTCCTGCACATACGTGTTGACTGGGCCTGGAGGGCTGGTTTAGATAAAGAAAATCATTAATCATAGAATCAGAGAATGGTTTGGGTTGGAAAGTACCTTAAGAACATCCAGTTCCAAATCCCTGCCATGGGCAGGGTCACCTCACACTTGACCATGCAGTGTAAGCAGCACAGCTGTAAAGCAGCACTGCTGTGAGAGGCAGGTTCACCCCACAGCACCCCACTGATGGTCCCATCTTTTTTAATCTGCTGTCACCAGAGCTGTGCAGGAAGAAAAAGAAGTGTCCTCTTCAAATCAGGCTTCTGGCTGGCAAAGGGACAGGCTTTAATATACTCTTGCTCTCTCTCTCATTACCCAGGACTGGCATGTCCCTTGACCCATGGATGTATATACCTTTTCGAAGCATTTGGAAAGAAAACTCTCCTGTATCTGCCAGGACTTTGTTAGTGGTGCATGCCACAGAAAATATCAGAGCACACGGAACAGATGGGAAGGAACCAGTGTGCTGTCTGTGCCCTGAAGAAAAGACCATGCCTGAAGGAAACCTCTGTAGGTGATACTGACCCTTCATAACATACCAGCATCAAGGGCAGCAGCAGCTGTGGGTTGTATTGCAGTGCCCCACATATTATAACTGGTGATGTGTTCATGTACGTGGCTTCAGTGGGAGCTCATGGCCCTGTATCACAGCTGGATGAAAGGCCTCGTATTTGCCATATATAGGATTATGTCTAAAGCCTGCCCTGTTTGGCAGTCAGAGCCATACATGGGGACTGTGTTCTGTTCTGGGCCGCTCACTACAAGAGAGACCTTGAGGTGCTGGAGCAGGGCCAGAGAAGGGCAGGGGAGCTGGTGCAGGGCCTGGAGCCCAAGTGTGATGGGGAAGGGCTGAGGGACCTGGGGGGTTCAGTCTGGAGAAGAGAAGGCTCAGGGGGGAACTTATCGCTCCCTATAACTGCCTGACAGGAGGATGGAGCCAGGAGGGGCTGGATTCTGCTCCCAAGGAAGATGGGACAAGAGGAAACAGCCTCAAGCTGCACCAGGTTTAGATGGAGATTAGGAACATGGCTCAAGTTCCTTTCCATTCTCAGGAAGCAGAGCTCTTACCTGCGCTTGCGGCCCATTAGGTTTTGGATGAATTTCTGGACCTGAGCATTTCCTCTCATCTTGCTGTACTCACTGGTGAAGAGTCCATCTGAGTGCCTCTGGGACCTGGGAACATGCAGTACAATGCCTGTTCCTCCCAGCCATGTGATGTGGGACTCATCACGAGACAACAGGAATTTCTCTCTTCCCACCATCAAGGTGTCCTGTATCCCTCCCCTTCTCCTCTCCTGTCTCATCTTGAACATCTTCTGGATGAGGACAGCGCTCACACCGGCCCTGGGCTGGAGACAGCTCATCCCTGTGGACACCACCCTCATTGCTGGGATCCCATCTCCCTCTGCAGACCTCCAGGCCCCAGGAGGGTGGTTTTGGCTGGTCCTTACCTCTCCTTGAGGCCCATCAGGTGCTTGACCAGCTGCTGCACAAAGGCATTGCCATTCATCTTGCTGAGCTCACTGTGGAAGAGCCCATCAGCATGCCTCTCAGTCCTGAGGAAGAAGTCAGGAGAGGAAGAATGGTGAAAAGGAATGGTTTTAGGACCAGAGAAGAATGAGATTTCAACTGTTCCCTCAAGGAAACAGGGTTCCAAGAATTTGGCAAGAATTTGGCAAAGCTTCACACAAAAAAAGAAGCAAATCTTGTAGGAACTCATATCTTTGTTCATCAACACACAGAGAAACTACCTGCATTTGCTTCTTTCTGATGTGATCACCTTACCATAAGGATATGGGAATGGAGGTTAGTGTTGATTCAGCATAGAAGAGCAGGACAAGAGACTGGAGAAGTAAGAAGTTAAACACCCAGATACTTGGTTGAGGAACAGGTAGATAACGGCAGTGGTACCAAAGCACCAGCAATGACTGAGTGACAAGGCATTAAAAGCAGTGCTCAAAGGCCCTGGTTGTAGCCATGGGAGGAGCCTCAGCTCTGTTGTCTTTCAGCCCAGCTCCTTTAGTCCTCTGTGCTTTAACTGTCCCTGCACAAGAGGGAGGAGGGATAACCCTGACAAGGTCTTACCCAGGACTGTGAAGTGGTGAGCTGACAAGACTGATTAATTTTAGTTATGTTTTCACAGGACTAAGCTATTTGAAGCAGAAACTTCTACCTTTATCAGCCTGTGTAAGTACCTGGCAGGAAAAGAGGCTCTAAAGTATCTCTTTTATTGTAGCTTGGTCTGTCTGGGGCCCTGATTTTCTCTCCCAAACAAATCAATGTTTCTGTTCTTAAGCAAGACAAAATGTTCTCAACATTTGCCTCATTCAACTAAATCAATTTAGGAAAGAAAATGCCCAACATCCAAGCAGATGCAAGTTGTGGAGGGAAGATAAAAGACTGACTTTATATCTCACAGGCTCTTTGAACAACAAGCCATGGAGAAAAGGAAGCAGAGGCACAGGGAATGCTTACCTCTCTCGGGATGGAAATGATGCTGAGAAGTGTGATAGCACAATCATAGGAATAATCAGTTGCCACAGACCAGTCGTCAGGGAAGCCATGTTCTCTGCTGAATTAAAGCACAAGCTTTTATGAACAGCAGAAATGACCTTGCTCTTTGTCTGGTACAGGCCACATGCCACACAGAAGCCCCGGCTCTGTGAATAACACCACTATATATTAGGCAGAAATTCCTGCCAGGAAAAGTTGTATTATTTAAAATACAAAAAAGAACAGTTCCAATCATTCAGGTTGTCAGCTCATTGGAAGTTGGTTGAAGCTGTTATCCCACCACTGTGCATTCCTGGAGCACAGGTCTGAGGGTGGCTCTGTGACATGATGGATGTGCTGGAGTTTTGCTGTGAGTCAGTATAATATGTATTGAATACACAGGGAGGTATCATATAAGTTAATCCATCAGCAGCACAACACCATGGAGTAAACTCTATTCTACTACAAGTCTCTGAGAGCTGAGCCTTCAGGGAGAGGATTTAGAGCTCCCACATCCCACACAGCTATTAATATAGCTGGAGGATGCTCAGGAGAAACTTATTTGAGATTTTTCAGACCAAAACAAATGGCATGTACCAACTAAAAGTTCATGTCCACACAGGGGAAAGGAAGAGCTCTGTGTGTGCCAGTATCTGACTGTGCTCTGATCTTTCAAGAAGGAAAAGAAAAATAACCACATTTACAGTAGCAGCAGAACCTCCTATTTTGATTCCTTACTGAAATAAAAAGAAAAGCCCATTTTGTTCATCGCAAGCCATTGCATGGTTTTCCCTTTTATTTCCAGGCTCTTTTTGCAGTCCTATGCCTGGGGAGATGGGGCTGTACCTTTGTGGGTGCTCACATGTCCCCAGGGGTTTCTCAGGAGCCATATCTGTAATGTATAATACTCCTGCCTTCGTACTGCACAGAAGCAAACCTTCCCTTCTATCCCTGTCCTGGAAACCCTCACATAGCACTTGCTAACCCCAAACCAAAGTCCTCCCACTTTGGTGTTACTTTAGTCTGAAACTAGACAGTAAAAAGAACATTAAAGAACTGTCAGAGTTCCCTGAACTGTTTCTAGCCACCCTTCTGGGATGTTTGCTACTCTAGGGATGAGAAGAGACTTTCTACAGAAATGCATTTGCTGTAAGCCACAGCACAAATACTTACTTGGAGTCACAGAGCACACAGGTGAGAGGGTTTGCACGATTAAGGAGCCATAAGCTTTATCTCTCACACACTTGCGATGCTTTAGTGTTGTGTTTTCCTCCCTGATTTGGCTTTGAGGAGGGTGAAATAAGTAAAACAAGAAGGACACTTCAAAGTTTCTTATTGGAGTCCAAACAAACCAGGCTCCACAGTTCTGCTTCCCAGCTGAGGGATGAGAAAGGGCTGAGAACAGCCACTGAAACCAGAGAACACCATCCTTCAGGGGTGAAACCTGGATTCTGAGCCTTGCTCCCCAGCCAGGATCTCACCACAGCAGTTTGGCTTTCCCTGTGCCAACCCTGGGCTGGCATTTGTCTTAAAGCACCACATTTAAGAGCTCATTTTAAACCCCAGCCCTAACTCCAGAGTTTCCTCTCTCTTCAGAACCTTCCTAGCTGCTAATCAAGTGGATCAACTTCCCTTTTCCCTTTCCCTAACTTTGTCTTCCCTGTGCAGATCACACTTGCTGAAGTTGTTAGGAGCAGTAATGGCTGCTGGAGAGGAACTCCTCCTGTGTGTCAATAATCATAGAATCATAGAATAGCTAGCATTGCATTGGGATTTAAATCAGTCAGACCCCAGGGAGGAGGTAGATCTTCAGTGCCCTCACAGTAGAGCTGTTTAAACCTTCTTAAGATGCTTCTGAGCTTTTCATTACCCTTTCCAGTGACACTGGCTTTCAATAAATGCAAACTCCATAGCTAACTGGGACCTTTAGCTGAGAGAAGTGTTCACCAAGGCAGCTCAGGACCAGGGAGCATCTCAGATATTCCCAGCAGACAAATCCTAGAGTTGAAATGTCAGACGGCACCCAAAGTTCCATCACCCTGCAGGAGCCGCACTGCTAGGAGAGCTTCCAAACAGGCTGGCACACAGCCATTTGAGCACCTTCTTGCTCCTGCCCATCAGCTGCACTCTATCTAAAACTAAAGACCCTGTATTTCTGGAAGCCATCTGGTCCAGCTGCCCCTTGGGTCCTCTTCTTTCCTCTGGTCACTCCAGAGGAGGAACCCCCCCCCTATAGCCAGCACTGCAGCTCAAGAGATGAATACCCTCATGGCAATGGCTCAGCAGAGCATCACAGGAGCCTGAAACCCACCATCCAAACACTGAAAGAGGGGACAATACCATGGGGCCAGCCTGACCGTGTCAGCACCGTGGTACTCACCACTCCTTGGTCACCCTGGGCTCTCTGCTGTCTCACTGCAACGATGCCCCACTGGCCCACTCCTCTCCATGGCCCCCTATAAATGTGCAGCCCTTATCAGAAGCAATTATTTGGTTAAAGATATGAATATGAGTAATTGTGATTAACAGCAAATAACCCAGTTCTGCTGATGGGCAAGAATTCCTGCTTCTGTCTCTAGTGACAGTAATTCCTTGGGCAAACATCCCTGTATGGATTGATTCATTATGATTGTCATCATTATCTCTCCTCCTGACTTTAATTACCTCTTGATAGCAGCTTAATCTGCCATTCCTTTTTAATCCTGGCTTGCCTTTTGTTTGCAGCTGCCAGGAACTGTTGGTGAGTGCATGTGTGTACTGGGATTTGCGTAAACAACAGGTCACATTTTAGGGCAAACACTCTGACCACTGGGATAAGGGCAGACTTCTACAGGAAGGGACACCACCTTCTCAAACTGTGGTTTCACAGCTGCGTCTTGGCTGTATCACAGCCTGTGCCACAGCTTCAAGAAAAGAAGCATATTTATGCATACATAGGAAACATCTGGAATAAATTCCCTGCTTTTCTCAGGGTTTGGAGCTGGTTGAATTCAGATACTAAAGGTGGCATGAAAATGGAGGGAGAAAACAGGATTATGACCTTTCTCTCCTTCTTAATGTTGTATAAAGTAGCATGAAAGGATTAATGATTATAAATAAATCTTCTTATTTTCCAGCTGGAGAAACAGGAGCTATACTACACCACTTCTTGTCTGCTTACCTTGTTTTCTTTAGAAAAGCAGAGGGCATCCCCATGGCTGGAAAGCTGGGAAGGATCTGATTTTCCCTGTCATTCACACCCTGCTGAGCACCAAGCCTCAGCACCACTGCCTGTGGTTGCAGGCTGCAGCCAGACCCCTGCAAAAGGGAGGGGAAGAAACAGCAGGGACATTCCAGGACTGCAATATGGAGAGGTGACATGGCCGCTGCTGGGACTGGGAAGCCCATCTCCTCCTTCAGACAGTGCAGATCAGTCCAGGCATTCCCCAAGCATCTTCCTCTCCTTTCTGCAAGGACTGGTTTCCTCAGCTGCCTTTGTACTGCCATTCCTCTCTGGGGACCAGGCCCTGCTTTGGGAGCCCCGAGTGACATTGGTGGCATCTGAAATTCTTGTGGTTTTGTTCTTTGCATCTAAGTCTTCATATTTCCTGTATTTGTATTTTCTGGCTGCATCAGTGATGGCAGCTTCAGTCTGGGCTTGTTCATGGTGTTGCTAAACACCTGCAAGTAACGAAGAGGAGCAAACATGCAGGAACAAGGCAAGGAGGAGAAAAGTTTATTGAAAAAGGCTAAATAACATATACGGAGCTAAAAATGAGTCTTGTGATGTCCTTCCCTTTGCAGAGAACCTCAATGGGTCTGAAATGCCGCCAGTCCCTGAAGAAAACTCAGTTTGCTGTGGAAATCTAACCGGGTCTAGGGAAGGAGCATCCAGAAGAGGCTGCAATGACGAGGTGGCCCCATGATGGCAGCAGAGGGTGAGTAACAAGACAGCAAAAGCTTCTGGGGGCTGGAAGAACTTGAACCAAGCAACCTGGTGCACTAAACACCTGGCAGCAAGCAGGCAGAGAGGGAAAAGGTGATGGAGTAGAAAACTGTGTGGCCATGCCCAGCACTGCTGCAGCATAACACAGGTGACAGCCACGAGCTTAATGCAGCTCCTGAGCTCCCTAATACAGAAGTTATGAACCATGAAAAGACACCCCAAACTTTTGGAAGCTGAAATTTATCCCTGAATAAACAGGAACCTAAAGCAAATCCCCAGTCCTGAAACAACATCTGATTGTGCTTTAACTAGAATTCACATTAAACCTTCATCAGGAGACATTATGGAAGCAGGAGTGATAAACAGGACTGCTTAACAGTATCAGCTGAATGGAGCCTTGTGAATCTGCACCTTGCTTTTCCCCTTCTCCATTTATGTGAGCATTCAAAGTGGGAAAGGAGATTCCCCAGCCTGTATGCAACAGAGATAAAGTGCGATTAAATCATCCATCTATCACTGTCATCTAACCCATCATCTCTGTGCAGCATCATTGCAGAGGAAAACTGCAAAATCATTGACTAAGAACAAGGGAAAACGACATCACTGCCCTCATCTGATCCCTGCACCTTGCACAGCTGTCACACCCAAAGCTGCAAAAAGTCAGATCCTTGCCACCTACTGCCAGTGACTTACCTGTTGAGGGGACATAACACCTTTTTAGAGGGTGGATAGCAAAGTGCACCAAAGAGGTGGCACTAAGGAGCACTGAGGCTGTGCATCAACACTTCTTGGAGAGGACAGGGATACACAGCCAAGGGAGAAGGGGTCTGTGAGCTTTGAGGCTACTCCTGAGCAGGACATGAGCTGCCCTGAGGACATTGCCAGGTATAAAGCCACCAGGATCTCGGTGCAGTCACTTCTGCTTAGGCTTGACACCGACTGACATGCGCAATGTGGAGAGACCCGTGGGGAGCTGCATTAAGTAAATCCAGGTTCAAGTGCTGTTCACAGCAGCCACACTGTTGGCTGGGAACAGCCTTGTGCATGGCAGTGAGCACAGGTTATGAAACAGAGCAGCCATCCCCAGTTTGACAGCAAGACCCTGCATTAAAGGGTCCTTACTGGCTAGTGCACACAAGCTGACCCATTCCAAAGGCATCAAAGCTAAGAACAGCAGAGAAGAAGGTCTTTTTTCTCCCCTTTACAGTGGGAGGGAGTCACCAAACCTGCAGTGTGAAATGCAGCATCTTGTAACTACGTTAAATGTATTAGCCCCAAATCTGGCAATGTTTAAGGAAAGCACATGAGTTTGTGTTGGAGGAAAAGACAGAAGAAACAGCATTTGGAAGAAGAGAATATTTCATCATAAAGCTGGACATCCTGACCCCACACCACATGAAGGGTGCAGGCAGGGTCTCAAAACCAGCACACAGAGCTTGAGGGGATGGGGGTGGGGGGTGTCATTCTGGGCTTTGAAGGGGGGAAATTCCCCTTCACACTGCAAAGATGTTAATACAGGGAAGCAGAAAAGCCTCTGGCTGTAGGAGCAGTGTGGATGCAGTCAGACCCCACCTCCACAGAGCTTTACTGGGTAAATGTAGCTACAGTGTCATGTAGACACTGTTGCTTCTGCCTGGACCAGGAAAGCCCATCCAGCCTTTGGGAATGCTGTTTATCTGGGGCAACCCATCCCAGGCAGCATCTCTTGCCAGCTTGTCCACAGTCCAGACCCCAGCTGTGTTACTGCAGCAACTCAGGCTCTGCTGGGACAGCTCTTCATGGAGACATCCCAGTTGGCCAAAAGGCACATCCCAAAATATTCCTGCAGCCTCTGCACTGCTCTCATTGAGGTCTGTGGCCTTAAAGCTAAGTGCACAGGGTCAACACAGGCTGAGAAAGATGGGAAAGGACCACCTCATCCACCACACAAACATCCAGCAATGCTGCCACAAGTCCTGTTGAAGCTGTCTAGGTGCACTGAGCTTTGAGGAGTCCAGGCACAGGCTGTGACCCCATCCAGTGGTGGCCCCTGCTGATGACATGGGAGTTTATTGAGGTCAGATGGTGCCAAGAACTGAATGGCTAAATCCTTCCTACGTAAAATACCCTTTAATCTGCTTAGGGAGTGTTCAGGAACTTCTACCTCCCCCATTCTTTTTTTTTTCCTTCCTTAACCTGTGTGTGTGTGAGTCCATGTGTGTGGTGGGGATTTGCTCTTGCACATTTGCAGGTGAGCCTTCCCCATGTCAAGGAGCTGATCATGATGCTGCCGTCTCCTGAGAGCACATTGGAGTCATTTTCTAGCATCACTCCCAGGTCTGTAAGAGAAAGGATCCTAATTGGAATAAGGGGATTGGAGGATTTAGAGTTCTAAATGCTACTTTCTTGCACAGGATGGTATCAGGAGTGGTTTTAATCTTTACCACCTGATTTGGTAATTCTGGCTGCAAAAGGGGAGAGGGATGGGAGGAAGGGATGAGGGGGGCAGATGTAGGGGGCCCTGGGAGAGGAAGGGAGAAGGAAAATCACAGTCCTATATGGTTGTGGAACCATAGAAAAACACCCAGCCCGCTCCCAAGTCCCAAGGTGGACTCAGTTATTATTCCCAAACACTAAACAGGGTAGGAAACAATCCTTGTTATGGAATAAACCCAGTGTCACAGAAGCATGTCAACCCCTCATGGTGTTCCTAATCTCCATCTAAACCTGCCCTGGTGCAGCTTGAGGCCATTTCCTCTTGTCCCATCCCTTGTTCCTTGGGAACAGAGCCCAGCCCCTCCTGGCTCCATCTTCCTGTCAGGCAGTTGTAGGGAGCAATAAGGTCACCCCTGAGCCTTCTCTGCTCCAGACTGAACCCCCCAGGTCCCTCAGCCGTTCCACATCACACTTGGGCTCCAGGCCCTGCACCAGCTCTGTTGCCCTTTGAGGCTACATGGCTGCATCTGGTTCAGCAAGGGGCAAACTACCCTAAGCAAAGGTGGTGTCTGGATCCAGGATGTGCGTGGCTCACTCGCAATTTGCCTGTGCAGCTCTTGAGGTGGGGGTGCTTAGATTGTCTCTCCTCTGCTTTACTTGGCTGGGCAGCAGAGTCCAACAAGGCTGTGCTTTGCTGCAGCATATGGCACCTTTCTGGATTTGTACGACTTTAAAAAGAAAGTTAAGATGTGGGAGCCAAAAACATAAGATGTCACCTTCACTTGCTCTGGAGTCTAGAGGGAAGGTATTGGACATGCAAGCTACCTCCATGTTTGGCAGCACTACCCAGGGGCAACAACATCCAAACCTTTGTCTTAGGAGCTCTGGACTGTGCTAGAGCAGGCCTCAGCCAATTTAATCCAAGTTGGATATGCTTTCAGCCAAATCCTTGGGTGAAATCTGCAGTAAACACCAGAATCTTCTTTTCAAAGAAGAGATTAAGAAAAATATTTGGTGTTTGGCTCCCACTGGAGGAATGAAAACTTGAAACATTTTGCTAAGAAATGGGAAGAGAAAAGGGAAAAGTGCCCCATTGGTGCATGGTTGGTAGCTTGGGTGCTGGCACAGTGCCTTGGCTCTCCATGGGATGAAATGAGGCACTTAGGAAGCAAGCCCGAACATTTCTCACCCCATGTTCTGGATTGGGAGGGGTGCTAGGCCAGAGGATCCCCCAAGGGTGCTGGGCTGCCTCTCTAGAGATGCTCTGCCTCTGGAGATGCTTGGGCTGAGCCAGGCTTATCCTGCAGGTGCTGCTCCCTGTACAGACACTCCTGCAGCAAGCAGGAGACAGCCTTGAATGTGGAAGGGTTGCTGTGAGGCACTTCCCTCCTGTAAGGAAATTTTCTTCCCTGCTGCGGAATGGACACTAGGGAGAAATAAGGGTTGGGTTTGCCATGGCTGGCACTGCGACTGGAAAAGCAAAAGGCAGCTGCAGAGAACAGTCTAGTTCTCAGAGGAAGGGGGAATTGTGGTTTTCCAACCTATATGTATGTATTGTGGTTGTCTCTCACCAAGGAAGCCCAGAGAACTTTATAAAGACCTGCAAAGACAAACTGCCACCCCCATCAATCACTTGCTGCTTTTTTTACACCCTATGGGCCTTCTAAATCTCCTTTGAGGACTGTGAAGGTGGTGAAGTGCTGGGATAGGGTGCCCAGAGAAGCTGTGGATGCCCCATCCCTGGCAGTGTTCAAGGCCAGGTTGGACACAGGGGCTTGGAGCAAGCTGCTCTAGTGGAAGGTGTCCCTGCACGTGGCAGGGGGTTGGAACTGGGTGAACTTTAAGGTCCCTTACCAATCCAAACCAGTCTGTGAGTCTGTGATATGATTCTAAGACTGCTGAAGTGGGTGCATGCTGCCTGTCCTCAGGTGGACTCCACAGGGTGGTGGATGGAACAGATACCACTGCAGGGACATGATGGGACAGGACACAAGGCTTCCTCCCCAGGAATGCTCTGGCCACCCATGCCCTCCTGGCCCAGCATTACTTCTGCTCAGCCAGAAGCCACCTTGTACCTTAAATGGAAGAGCTCCAAGTGCCTCCTGTCCCCAGAAGAGCTCTGTGTTGCTGCTCCCCCCCATGCATGTGGCCTTATCACAGCTCTAATTGGCATCAGCACCTGTAATCTCAGCCTCCAGCTGTTTGCTGGGTCTGGGAAGAGGAGAAAGCACTTCAGAGGATTAGTTTTAATTATAAGAATGCCAGGGACTGTAGTCAGGCTCTGTGTGTGGCCAGGGAATGTAGGCAGGCTCTGTGTGTGGCCAGGCTCTGCGTGTTTTCAGGCCCTGTGTCAGGGCGCTGTGTCCATGTTCAGGCTCTGTGTTCAGGGTCTGTGGCCAGGCTTTGTGTCCATGTCCAGGCTCTGTGCCCAGGCTGACAGGCTCACCCAGCTGTTCCAGGTGTGCACTGCCAGCAGTGAAACAGCAGCTCCTGAGAGCTGCACAACTGCTGGGCTTCATTTTAGCTGTATCCCTCTTTGGACTTTGTCAAGGACCTGAAAGAACATCCCTTCCAGGTGAGCAAGAACAGGCTTTGTGAAGATGGGGGTGGAAAGAGATGCACTCATCAGTGCTTGCTGCTCACAGGCATACCCCTTCCCTGCCCATGCTGCTTTCCCCTTCTCCCCAGGAGGTTTCTCATAACAAGTGGCTCTAATAAGCTCACTGAGGCTTTAAAAACAGTAGGAGCTCTTGAAGTATATTAATTTGATTTGCCCTATGACATAAACCCTTAGATTTCACCAGGTAACCCCTGTGTGAGATCAATTATGTGGCTTAGTCTGAAACCTCAGAAACATCTACTGTTGTCTCGAAGCTGTGACAGAAAACCCAGCCATTTTCCCTGTAGTTCCATCCCCACAGCTAATCACCATCCCAAATGCATCAGCTTTTACATCTTACATGGATCTATCATAACTTGCCAGAATGTTAAATGTCAAAAGATCTATTCAGTGAGTACATAAATCCCTGCAGCTTATTGGAGGGGGCTCAAGAGAGCCTGAAAAGCCAAGAGAGCTTTGCCATCCCCTCCCTCTCCTGCAAAGGTTAACCTGAAAGGCAGGATTCTGCTCTGTCTCTTTTCTGGGAAGTGCATTGCAGAGTGTAAAGCAGGATGGCTTTGCTGCAGATGATATTTTTCACAGAGAATTGCTCAGCTAAATATAACAAATAAAAGGAACACGATTGGCCTTAAAAGCTCTTGATTTCCCCCCCTTTGTTCCGAGCCTCAAGATAGCCCCAGTGATCTGTTGCCCAGGTATCAGGGTACTATTCAACAGTTGACTTTAAGCTGAAACTTTGGCAGGTAATTTTGTTCTCTTTTTCTATTTAAAAATCCAGTGCCTCAACCGGGAGAAACTGCAGATAAAAGCTCCACATCTCTGGGACTCTGACAGGTATCACAATTCACAAACTTCCTGATCCTTTGAACTGGCTTGGGAGTGAATCCTTCACTAACTCATCCTTGGGGACCTTCTGTGGAACTCCTGGCTCCTTGGCTGGCTGCTAGGGACCAGCTCCGCTGAAAAGGTACATCTCCCACTGCTGTGTGAAGAAATGGGTGTTTTCCTGGTGCTGCCACGGGCTGGTCTCTGGCAGCTGAGTTTGAAGGTGTCTGGAGGGCAGTGGCGGTGACACTGAGCTCACAAGCCAAGTCTTTGCATGCCAGAGGCACAGAAAGAAGGCAGAGGCCCTGAGAGGTATTGGGTACCAATCTCATTTCCCCTTATTTGACAAGCAGTGACATGGGATTACACAGAGACTCCACCCCTGGTGTATGGACAGTGTTGTCTCTGGGATGGCTGGGGGACCAATCTGATAGTTTATAACGGGGAAACTGAGGCATCATTATTCGTGAGGCTGAGGTGCTGCTGTTCATACCTTGTGTCCTTCATAGCACATCCTTAGGACAGAATAAACCATTTTTTCCTGACAAAAGAGCAGCTATGGGTGCTTTCCCAGCCTCTTCCCCTTTCTCTGAGCCAGCAGCCTGTCACAGTGTGACAGGGGAACCAAGACACTGTGCAAGCTGCACACCCAAGCAAAACAGGGCTGTTCAAAACCACTGACCACATCACTCTCCAAAGGTGCTCTTAAGCACTCACTGTCCATCTCTTTGATATATAATTCTTTTTGCTTTCCTCGAGGGTGAGCAATGACTGTCTTTGTCATCTGTTTTTGCTCACAGTGACACAAGATCCAGTACCTGAAGGGGGCTACAAGGATGCTGCAGAGAGACTCTTCATCAGGGACTGGAGTGACAGGCCAAGGGGTGATGGGTTCAAACCGAAACGAAGAAGTTGAGGTTGGAGATAAGGCAGAAGCTCTTCCCTGTGAGGGTGCTGAGGCGCTGGCACAGGGTGCCCAGAGAAGCTGTGGCTGCCCCATCCCTGGCAGTGTTCAAGGCCAGGTTGGACCCAGGGGCTTGGATCAAGCTGCTTGAGTGGAAGGTGTCCCTGCCTGTGGCAGGGGTTGGAACTGAATAAGTTTAAAGTCCTTTCCAACCCAAGCCATCCCATGATTCTAATTATATGACCTTCAGATATGATGATGTATCACCGAATTTTCTTCTCCTCTGCTAGGACAGTTCCTCTTACCCAAGAAAGGATTGTGTCTGGTGCTTATACCTGCCAACAGGAAAAAAAAGGTGGTTTTCTGCTAACCTTTGCTCTCCAGGATTCACTGCTCCCCTGCGGATGCTGTGGTACAGCAGACCCAAACCAGTCAGCCCATGCAGGATGTGGTTTACAACCCCTGTGTCTGCCAAGAGATGTGCTGTGGGCAGAGTGGCAGCAGGCATAAGGAGAAGCCGTGGGCCTCAGTGATGGTGAGCAAGGCTTTGTGCAGCCTTGCAGTGAGTGTGCACTGGAAGAGCCACCCTAATTACTGCTTTGCATAGCTGCTTGGGTTTGGACATCAAAAGCCTTATTTCACATTAATTTAATCTACTCCAGGATTAGACTGGTTTAGGATTAAAGCACTGCTAGAATGGAATCAGGGTTTCCACACTGAGAATTGAAAGAGTCATTCTTCACTAACCCACAGGGAAAATCAAGACAATGAATAGAAATTAACTGCTAAAGTGGATTAGATACAAGGCGTTAATCCCTGTGGGAAGGCAGCCTGCAGTCATAGCCCCATCCTGCTCTCTTTACTGCTCAGGTAGTTGAAACACAAGTAGACTAAGGGTATTCTGTCCACATGGTTTCAGTGTCATTTCATTAATGAACTCTAGAACCTTCTTTAGTTAATTTGAGTTGATTTCTTGGAGTAAAAGGGCTCTAGTAAGAGTGGTTCTGCTGTACAAGCTCACTGAGTGAAGGCTGTGACAGCAGTGAGTGCCAGCAGTGACGTTCTAGTGACCAACCACCAGACCTGAAAGCTGTGATGTGACCAGGTGACAGGAACCACTGAGCACACTCAGACTCTCATGACATACGGGTTTAAAAAACACTATGGGGGTAGTTTTGTCTCAGTTCACTGCATTGGATAATATAGATCTTCCTTGTCTGAAACCCACAGCAGATGAGGACGCTCCAGATGTGATGTTCCCAACCTAAGGGATGTGCAGCCATGCTTGTGCCCACCTAAGTCCAACACAAACTGTTCCCAAAAGAACACAGAAACACAGACAGAGCTTAAGGGGAGAGTTCCCATTCCAGTGCTGTTTGGAGAAAGACCTGGTCCAACTCAGGGGGATGGAGGGAAATGTGCTGGGTTTTACCACTCACAGAGCAACTGACCACTGCTTTGAGGTGGGAAGTGCCAAATATGGAGCACCAACCCACTGCTGCTGTACCTGGAGGAGGGTAGCAAATCAAAGAAGAAATCTGATCAGTGCACAGCTGTCTATCTTCCTCCTGCTCAAGAGACAACGTAAAGCCTAATCCTGGGAGAAGGAGACTCCTCCACTGCAGGAGGCGGCTGGGGTAAATTGGGCAGTGAAGGGCAAGGCGTTAATCCCCGGGGTTCTCTCGGTAAAGCCCGCAAAGCCAGCACTTACCTGGGCCACCGGAGGAGCTGGGCTACAAGCGGGGATCGGCTCACGGAGTGCATCCTCAAGGGCTGGACTCGCCACCTCCACAACGTGTGCTCACCTCCCGGCGGGAGCGAGTGGGGATCCCCAGGGGCTCGGCGGGGGGAGCGGGACCGGCGCCCCGGGAGCCCCCCCCTCCGCCTCACCGTAAGCCGCTTGGTGACCCAGTTGGGAGCGCGGGGGCCGGGGCCTGGTGGGGCTGGCGGCGGAGGCTCCTCCCCGCTCCGCGGAAAGTTTGGTGCGGGCCGGAGGAGCGCGGCCGCGGGGCTGAGCGCGGCGGGAGGCGGCGGCGGCGGCGGCAGCGGAGGGGCTGAGCCGGGCGCCCGCGGTCGGGGGCGCTCCCATGCGCCGGGCTGCCGGAGCCGCGCCGGGGCCGCGCCATGGTCAACGGCAGCGCCGGGGCCGCGCCCTGCACCGGCACCGCGCCCTGCAACGGCACCGCGCTGCCCCCGGCCTCGCCACCGCCGGGCGCCGGGCACAACATCGCCGCCCTGGTGCTGGGCATCGTCCTCATCCTGCTCATCGCGGGAGGCAACGGGCTCGTCTGCCTCAGCGTCTGCACGGAGCGGGCGCTGAAGACCACCACCAACTACTTCATCGTCAGCCTCGCCGTCGCCGACCTGCTGCTCGCCCTGCTCGTCCTGCCTCTCTATGTCTACTCCGAGGTGAGTACCGGGGTGGAAGGGCACCGGTGGGACTGGGGATGCTGAAAGTTACAGGGCTGCGGGGCGGGATCGGCAAGAGACCAAGTATTGAGGATTAAAGCCCATCTCCCTTTTGCTCCCCACCTCCATCCCTCAGGATCGGGGGGGGCCATCGCTGCTGCTCAGCCCCTCGGGACAGCCCCAGCCCTGCTCCGCTGCAGGAACGTTGGTGGCGGCTTTTTCCTCCGAGTCACTCATGGCATCTCGGCCGTCAGCATCGCAAATCCACAGCAGGACAGCGAGCGGTGGCAGCGGCAGCCGGCGCCGTGCGAGTTCGGGGGCTCCCCCGTCGTCCTGTCGGACTGTTGCCGAGCTGCCCTGGGGGAGTCTCCCCGGGCCGGGCCAGCAGCTCTGGGGAGGGCTTGTGTTCCCATCAGCAAGTGATTAGAAAGGGAAAAAGCTCCTGTGCTGTGCTGTGCTGTCTGGCATAAGGTGAGCAAGTTTTGGAGGTAATCATAGAATAGAATCATAGAATAGGTTGGAAGAGGACCTCAAGGATCATCTGGTCCAGCCTTTCCTGGCAAAAGCACAGTCTAGACAAGGTGGACCATAAGGGACACCTTTAGCCAGGAGTCAGGTTCCCATCTTGAGTTGAGAGGGGGAAGGGGTCTTTTTAGGGAGCTAAGTGGGATCCATCACTCTGCATCAGGGTGCTTTTGGTTAGGTTGCTACAGGCTCCTCCTGGCAGGTTCTATGGTTTGCACATGTCTGACCCTGCATGTGCTGGAGCCACCTTGGGGGACTTCGGGTCAGGTTTTCCGTTCACCTCCAAGACTGGACAGCTGAGGGAAAAAACAACAGGAGCTCCGGAGGCTGAGTGGTTTTGGATAATCTCTCTGTGTCTCTGTAACAGGGAGAGAAATGTTTACTGCCAAGGGATTGAGGATGCCTTTGATTGTGGGGGGCTTTGTTGGATGGGAGTGAGGAGCCTCACTAAAGCCTGACCATTAGCACCAGCCACCATCTCCTTCCCTGCTCCAGTGGATGAAAACACCACAAGCCAAAATAGCAGGGGCTTGTACCTATCTATGTGGAAGAAAGAGCAGTCCTCTTCTTTCCAGATGTGGGGAGAGTTAGGACACAACCTTGTGCAGAGTGAGCAGCCCCAGAAAGCTTTAGTCTGATGAGCCTTGCATTTTATGATAGCCACATGAGTTACAAGGTGGTGGCTTAATGCTTCATTGGGAAGTGAAAGGGTTGGCCCCATGAGTGAGACCAAATGGTGTTCCCATCCTTGAAGACAAACGCAAGAGCACACCAGCAGTGTTTGGTAGCATCTCCCTTCTCTCCCATGGCAGGGCTGCTGCTCAGCACCTCCCAGGGGTGGGGCTATGCTTAAGCAAGGCAGGTTGAGGATTAGGGCTTAGGGTGCTTTTAGCCTCTCTACCTGGTTCTAGGACTATGCAGGACACTGTGACCTCTCTGAACACAGGTATTCTGGAGGGACAAGCTCATCTGGGGACCATACCAAGAACCAATGAAGAACAGGAGCATTAGATTCCCTTCTTTCCACCACACTGAGAGGAATCCTCTCTGTGCTGTTTGGTTGTGGTGGTTTTGCTCTTCCTTCATATCTCTCTGGTTTTGGTGGCTGGAAAGTCTCTGTCTTCATCCTTCTTCACAACTGCTTTTGCTAACTTGGATCTCCTTTTTCTCCTTGCTCTTTTCTGCTGTCTCTCCATGCTTGCAGCTCCTGTTCTTACGGGCAGCCATGTACACTACTGTGGTTTCCTTTTGCCTGAAGGCTTGAGCGTTGCTGACATCTTAAAATGCAGGTTTATATGCTCTGAGGTACCTTTGAAAATGCTTCCGCTTGGGCATCAGCATTGTGGGTCTTTCCTTGGGTATCAGACATCCCACAGATTCTGATGCTCAGGCAATGGGTGTCCAGCCCTGCCTTAGAACCTTAGAAATATGCTAAGGGGAAGTGAGAGTAACCATTGAGGCAGTGCCAGGGGATGCAATTCTTGTGGAGTTTAGTTTTTCTTTCCTTGGAGGCAAATCAAAACCAAAATCAGACGCTTGACAGGGGCTATAGTGGTTGCTGCTGTTTAAAACTAGCTGGAATTGAACTTGCATTCTGTATCACTGCATGTAGCCACTGTCAATGTAGCATGGCCAGTCCTGAACATTCAGTTCAGGCTTTATTCTTGGTGTGGGATTTTTCCTTGGTGGTTGTTTTTAACTTCAGTGCAGCTCCTGACAGAGTAAAGGTGACTTTGAGGGCTATGGAAAAATTGAGAACCAGCTGAGAGGGTGGTTTTTTTGTTGAACAGGAACAGAACAATGAACTCTGTTCACTTCTTTCATTCAGCAGGAGATGCTTGTTCATCTTGTGTTTTCTTCCTGTAAGAAGGCTTCCTGTGTTAGGTGTTTGGAGCCATCCCTCTCAGCCAGGGCTTTAGAAGACAACTGGAGAGATTTAACCTTTGAGGTGAGATCTGACGTCCCCACAAATCAACAGATCTCCCACAAGCTTCGAAGAGGATGGAATTCCTTCCTGTGAGATGTGAGTTGTCCTTTGCTGCTGTTCACAGAAGCTGGAACACAGTGTGAGAGGCCTTGATCTTGACTGTTATTTCTAGCTGCTAAAAAAGGTGATTGTGATGCTTTAGCTGCAGTGGTTGTCACCTGTTCTCCTTTTGTACTGCTGAAAGAGCCAGCCCAACTTCTTGTCACAAATAAACTCTTAGTCCATGGGGAGGATTCAGAGGTCTTGGCTGTAGGAAGCCAAATTGTATCAGTTCTCCCCGGATGCCCCTTGTTTGTGCCTGCAGGGTTGGAGGATTGCTGGAAGCAGGTGCTAGACAAGGGGGAAATCGGTCTGTGTGGTCACAGCTCTTTCTTTTCTGTACCATTTCACAATCACTGCAGCCTCAGTGGGAACCAGAGCTTGGCAGAAGGGCAGGAAATGGGGCGAGCTAATGCAAACCTCCCCTGGTCCTGTCCTCTCCGGTGCAGCTCAGGGAGAAGCACCACAGTGTGCAGTGGTGTTCTCTGATGATGAGCAGGAGATGATGTCTCCTACTTTTGGCCAGTCATGGTCCCACAACCAGTATAAAGAAGAACAGTCCCAGGCTCAGAGAACTTGGAACTAAACTGAGTGACCTGCGGCTCTGAGTCTCTCTCCAGGTATACAGGAAAGCCTGTAGACCTTTCCTCCCTACAGACCAGCCTCTGCTATGTGAGATGAACATTTTTGCCTGATTTCTGCCCTGGCCTAAATCTCTCCCTAGTGCTCCCTGTGCATCGCTGGCAGTTCTTCAGGCTCTATTTCTTCCCTCATTAATTTGTCCTGCCAAATTTACCTACCTGAGCAGCTCCAGGTAATGCTTTGGGCCTTCATGAGAAAGTGCTAAAACTGCTGTCACAAAGCTGCTCTTCCATAAACCCAAATGTTGCTGTCACTTGTCAGTCCTGATCCATCACAACCAGGAAGCACCCTATGGATGCAAAGTAAAAAGCATCAGCTTTCCACTGGCTTAAAGCATCAGTTTCCAAACTGAGCCTCTTGACGTGAAGTGAACGCCTGACAGGGCAGTGTTTGCAGCCAATTTCTCTCTAGAACTACACATCTTTAAAGAAAACCAGATGAACTCACTCTGTCTGGAGTGTTGGCTTGGACGGAGGTGGATGAGTGCTGTTTGCCATGTCAGCTACTGCTATCAGCACACGCACAGGAAGTCATACACCAACTGACAGTGTGGTGATGCAGATGTGTCCAGCACCCTCCACTGATCTTGTTCAAACACAGAACAGGGACATGTTCTAGTGCTTGCCAGTTGTTGATCACCACACACCAGGCTGCCCTGATGTGCAGAAGGTGCTTCTCTTCCAACTTGCTTGGGAATCTCAAGTCTTAGCAGTATGACAGGGAGAGGTAAAAATCCAGGGAGAAAGTAGACTGCTTTTCTACAGCAGCCTTGTCTTTCTGAGGAGAGTGTGTAGTGCTCTCCTAGCAATCAATCCAGTGTCAGTAAGGCAAGAATGATGGGAAGGAAAGGGAAAAGAGGTGGCCTGGGGCACTCTCAGCCGTGCACAATAGTTCCCTAGGAGCAAAGCCCTGCCTTTGTGTGAAGAGATTCCAGGAGAAGATACCAGAGTCAGCACTGACAATGGGGTTACCACTCCCCTGAGGCAGTGAGTACACAAGAGAAAGCAGAGCCACAAGTACTGTGGGGGTACTACAGAATCTCCTTGGGCTCTGAGTGGCTTTGCCACAGAAATCTGCAGGGAGGGAGCTGCATAGCTCCAAAGGCTTGTCTGTGTTTAAGTAACTGCTTCCTCTGCCCAAAGACTCCTTGACAATGGCAGGAGCCAGAGCCACAGTTTATCTAGTCCTTATTAATTGGAGGTCTTCCCAGCAGATATCAGGCTGAGCAACTTCCACTCTTGTACTCACTGTAGAACATCCCTTCTACCTGCCTTGCTCACACCCTGCTCCTCTGATCCGCTCTCCTTAATCCACGCTGGTTTCCTGAGCTAATGTCTGGTCCAGGAGCTGGTGCCAAGAGCTGGGTAAGGCAGCATTACATAAACATCTTTGCCACTAAGATCTGTGTGAGCATGCAAAAGAGGAAATGGTTTCAGCAGTGCTTACCCAGCTCCTTCCACAGGTCAGGGAGGATGGGCCTTTCCAGCAGTCACTCCACCTCACACATCCCCAGGCCTGCAGAGCAGCCAGTACTATTACACAAGCCGTGCTCTTGCTCAGGGTGATGCTGTTCTCCATAAAACTTTCTGGGTGTCGCTTGTACCACTGGTATCAAACGGGATCTTTGAAGCATCTCATGTGTATGTGTATGTGTGCCTGTGATACAGTTCTTGTGTTGAGAGACCAGAGCTCTATCCTCCTCCAGATTTCCTGTGGCTCTGTGAGTGCATGCCATCCTTTCTGTGGCAGTGTTCAAGATTACTCATTCCCAAATCTTACAGCTTTAGTGGGAAGAGATGTTCCTGTAGGCCTGACTGCTGCCTGAGCCACAGTCTCTGCACACAATACTGGGAGGTGATACTGACCAGTGCTAAGGATTCTATTTTCAGTGACCAGTAATTGTGAGGAGGTGTCTTAGAATTTTGGGGCCTCATGTTTCAGGTGGATGATCAGACTTCTCACTCTGAAAACCCTCGACCTCACTGCTTTAAGCCAAGAAAGGATGTTAGAGCAGATGTGAGGCCACCTTTGTCTTGTGTCCCGCTCCCTCACCTTCCTCTCCCCTTGCAGCTTCCTTGGGTCCTCTGGAGAATGCAGAAGCCATCACAGCTCATGACAAAGGCTCAGTGTCAGCTCCTTGTGAGCATTTGGACAGTTCTTTGGCTGATAATGAACTTTGTTCCCTTGCAAGGTGCATTACTCTTCTGACTGGTGTTGTAACCTTCTTAGCAGGCCTGGGCTCCTAAGGCTAGCACTTGTAGTCTTGCAGTTGGTGTTATTCCTCCTTGGCACATCGTGGTTGAACCAGAACCTAAGTGCCATTTGTAATGAGATAGTGGTATCATGTAAGAGACCATAGTGGCTGTGTGTGAGCTTACTGACATTGCCAACCCTGGTTGGATGAAGAAGCAGCCAGTCTGCACCTGGAATATCTCTGGGAAAGAGGCTTGTGTTTGCAGCAGTGACCATTATCACCTTCCTATAAACCCTCCTTGTCTGCTATGGAACATAGAGCTACGGGCAGACCATGACCCTCCCTGCCCGTATGGTTTTCCATCCTCTGACAAGAAGTCCTGCCTGGAGGTTTTGAGGGTGGTGGCCAATACTCTCCCCCATGTGAGGCTCAGCCAGAGCTGTGTAGGGTGTACCACAAGCCTTAAAACCAGTGCAGCAGGTAGGCTGGCTCGGGGGTTTATATTGGAGCTCTTGGGAGCTCTGTTCTGTTTTGCTAGGGGAGGTCCTTTGCCTTCAGATCATGTCTTGCTGTGGAGCTCCCTGTGTCCTCTGAGCAGCAGCAGCACTGATTAGCGTCACTGGGGGAAAACAAGGGGCCTTGTGCTGAAAAAGCAGGGAACCCAAAAGTGCCACTGGAAGTGGAGTCCTTCTGGAGCACATCTTAGATGCAGCTTGAGCCGTTTATGGTCTCTAAAGCCCAACACTGTGCACCTCGATGGGCTAATCTTCTCCTGTGATTAGGTACCACTTAATCACATGGCCCTGCAAAGCCAGCTATGCCTCTAATCCAAAGTCACTCATCCACCCAAGAGGTTCTTGGCACATTTTGCAGTCGAGAAACGTGGTACAACAGGAAGTCCTTGCCCAGCATGCTCCCCCCCAGTCAGTGCTTGGAGTTGGTGGCAAAAGGGAAGGGTTTGAAGCATTTCCTAAGAGCCCAGCACGAATCTCTCAGCAAAGGCTGTGTCCTCTGGAGGTGCTGCAGCCCAACAGCTCTTGTCCTTTTCAGAACCAATGAGTTCCCCAAAATCACAAGGTTTTGGAAACTGTAGCCCAGAATCAGATTTGGCCTTGGCAGGATCCCAGTTGAGCTTGGCAACAACCTGGGGGTTGTTTTTTCTGATTCAGCTCCCAGATTCATTTTGGGGTGGCTGATCCGTGCTGCAGGAAGCATTCAGGCCTGAATCCAGCCCTTCCCAGGATGTTTAGGCTACCTCTCAAGGAGATGGCTGTATAAAAATAGCCAGTTTCTTCAGAGTCTCCTTTGGCTTTGCAGCTCCACTAATCATAATCCTGTGCATGACATCATTACTGCCTGGTATTAATCCTGGCAGAGGTGTTCTGGCAGGGGCAGGCGGTTCTGCTCCTGCTCAGCATTACGTGGCTGTGTTCCTTGTGCCAGGATGGGTAGAACCAGAACCTACTGTTTAGCATCTCTACATGAACAAATCCACACTCTCAATGGTTGCATGGGGTCAGTAAAGCTAGACTATGCAGGCACTGGGTGACTGTTGCTACAGGTTTGCTTTGGGGGTAGCCTGGGGAGTAGCAGTGTAGTAGGGGTGGAAGTGCTCAGCTCACTCCGGGGTTCCCTGCCTGTGTGCCTGGGGGAGTGGGGCTGCTCAGGGCATGTGCTCTCAGTTCACTTATCAGTCTCAGTAACCTGTGTGTAAGTGCTGGGAGGTGCCACCTTGTGTTTCTGGGTGCCTTTCTTTCGTGTTCCTTAGCCTAAACTAGAGCCCTTTCCCCTACTTCACCTGGTTTAGAACCAACAGTGATGGATTAATTATTTCTCTTCTTGACTTCATCCCATTACTCCTCACTTGGCGCTGGCACATGGGAGAACTCTCCCCACCCTTGGCACCTCCTCTGCTGTCCCAATGCAAGGTGTTGGGCTTATTCCTCACCCTCTTAAGTTGCTGGATTGGACGTTTTTAGCTTTCCCTCTCATTTCTTAGCAACAGCCTCCCCAGGATGATCAAAGTTGGTCCCAAAGTGTGTATTATAGAGCTAACCCAGGGATATGGTGGAATGGCAGCTCTGTCTCCAGGGGGTGTACACAGCTTCAGGTGTGCTTCCTGAAGGTTCATGTGCCACAGAGCAGCTCCACACACAGAGATGTGTTATTGGTGTTTTAAAGAGGAATACATAGTATATAATTATATGTTATATATGGTTTATGTACTTTACTATGTATTAGCATAATATAGGATGTATGAATATATAGACATTATTTATATATCATAGGATCATGTAATGGTTTGGGTTGTAAGGGACGTTAAAGCTCCTCCAGCTCCAACCCCTGCCACGGGCAGGGACACCTTCCACTTGAGCAGCTTGCTCCAAGCCCCTGGGTCCAACCTGGCCCTGAACACTGCCAGGGATGGGGCAGCCACAGCTTCTCTGGGCACCCTGTGCCAGCGCTTCACCATATGTTCTATATTATATTTTATATGTTCTATAATACAATGATCCCTATATGTATATATGTTCTATATTTATATATTAATGCACTGTATAATACATAATTAGTTGGATAGAGCCTTGGATGCCATGGTTTAGTGTGAGGTGTCCCTGCCCATGGCAAGGGGGTTGGAACTGGATGATCTTAAGATCCTTTCCAACCCTAACTATTCTATGATTCTATTATAATATTAATTAATTGATAAATTATAGGGATTAAAATATAGGTATATAAAATAGAAGAAAGCCCCTGGGATACATATATATTTATATATATACATATTTTCATATAACACATTGCATACACATAAAAAAAAAATAATGTTATACACATTGCAAGTAACAATATATTAGTTATAATATTTTTTGCTACAATAATATATATTTATAATAGTAAGAGTATATGTACAGTATATATAGTGTTTGATGTTTTGCAACATTTTATATTTCTTTGTATGCAATCTAATTTCTAATTATAAATACATTAACTTTAATTCTTATTTATAAATACATATATTTATGTATGTACATATATATGTATGTTATATATATTTTATGTATTTGTACAGGCCAAGGGGAATGGCTTTAGCCTGCCAGAGGGGAGACTGAGATGAGCTCTTAGGCAGAAGCTCTTCCCTGTGAGGGTGCTGAGGCGCTGGCACAGGGTGCCCAGAGAAGCTCGTGTGTTTCTTGCTGAGCTCAGGTTCTTCTCAATGTTCCCTCCCAGTGCCCTCACTTTGTGTCCTGCTCCTCACAGCAGCAGCAGCTGGGCCCAGGACCCTGTACAGCAGGCACAGTTTGTTGGAGTGTGTAGGGAATGCTGAGCCATGCATCACGGGGGGGGTGGGGGGTGTGTGGGATATGAAGGGGTGGAATTTGAGGAGTTTGGGGTTTTGAGCCCCCTGGCTCCCATTAATGGGCCTCTGCACCCTTAGTATGCAGTGTGTGCCTATTTAGTGTCCCACTCACTTGGCAGTGCTGGTGTGCTGCAGGCTCAATTCTGCAGTCAGGCAGGGACCACGATGTCCCAGGCAAGCTGTGAGCTCTTGTGTGGGGTTAATCCTGTGTGCTGCTGTTTTGCTGGGCAGGGATGATCATGCCAGGGGCAGGACCCCTCCAGGGCAGGCTGCTCACCTGGAGGGGAGTGTGAGTGGTGGAGGTGCCCAGGCATGGAGCATCTTGGCATTTTCACCCAGTGGGACACGGTGCCTGCTGATCCCGGGGATCTTTTCAGTTCCAGGGAGGTGTGTGGTCCCTCAGCACGGTGCTGTGCGATGCTCTGATGACCATGGACGTGATGCTGTGCACGGCCTCCATCTTCAACCTCTGTGCTATCAGTGTGGATCGGTAAGTACCTTGCTCCTCCTCCTCACACCAGAGGAGGGAGTGCTGTGTCCTGGCACCAAGCTGCTCCCCCACAGACCCCATGCTCTGCCCTTCCATCCTCCCCCATCGCCACCTTTGGTATCCTTGCACAATGACATGATACGGGCAGAGCTGCCCCTTTGGGTGCTCTTCTGAGGGTGTGACTGGTTGTAGCCCAGGCTTCGGCACTGTAGGTGAATTAACCAGGGGGAAGGGCAGTGGCAAGAGGTTTGGGACTCACATTACCAATGGTGGCACCACCATACTGAGACTGACTCACCCGGGGCCTGTGTTGGCAGGTTTATTGCTGTTTCAGTCCCCCTGAACTACAACCGGCGACAGATCGACCTGCGGCAGTTGATCCTCATATCCACCACCTGGATATTCGCCTTTGCTGTTGCATCCCCTGTCATATTTGGCCTCAACAATGTCCCAAACCGGGACCCCAGCTTGTGTCAGCTGGAGGATGACAACTATATCGTGTACTCCTCCATCTGCTCCTTCTTCATCCCGTGCCCTGTCATGCTGGTGCTCTACTGCGCCATGTTCCAAGGACTTAAGCGCTGGGAAGAAGCCCGGAAGGCCAAGCTCAGGGGCGGCATCTATGGTGCCAACAGGAAGCTCTATCACCCCGGAACCTTCATTGCCAGTGAACAGACCAGGCTGGAGCCAGACGAGTGCAACCCCTACGCCCTCTCCAGCCATCACGGGGACTGTGGGATGAGCAATGGGATCCAGACTGTCTCCTACCCTCACCTCAAATACCCACACCCAGGACACAGTCGGAAGCAGGCCAAGATCAATGGCCGGGAGCGGAAGGCCATGCGGGTACTGCCTGTCGTTGTTGGTGAGGAGCAGTTGGGAATGGCTGGGAAGGGCAGGGGATGTACTGCACATCCAGCAGGACTTGTTTGAACCTGGTGAAGCCAACACACTCGTTGGCCTCCCCTAGAAGGAGCCATATGGCCCCAGGGTGCTGAGGGCTGGGCTTTGTGCTTGCTGGAGGGGGTGCTGGTGAGACAAGAGCCACCTTCCTCTTGTTCCAGCTCCCCAATGCCCAGGTCCTTCTCCCTCTTTCTCACATACACTTGTTTTAACACCCATCCTCCCCTTGTCCCTGTGCCTGGTTGTGGCATCTGCCACACTCATTGCTTATCATCAGGGAATGATGATGAAGGAAAAATCTCAGTATCCCAAACACGTCCTCCGGGACAGAGCAGGAGCATCTACAGTGTTTGTAACCTAACCTCTTGTTCAAGGTAAACCTGTGGCTCTTGGCAGCTTAAATGCAAATCCAAACTCATCCATAACTCAGACTTTGCACCAAGGTTTAGGACAAGCAAGACATCCTTGTCTGGGTGTAAGCACAGCTCTCTGCAGCAGCCCATCTGCTGCTTTTGCTCAGGGCCATCTGAGCTCTCTTCCTTCTTGTTCAGCCCAAGCCTGTGTTAAACCAACCGCTTTTTTTGTTAAGTTTATCCCTTTTTCTTTAAATTAACCCCTTTTTAACATTCACTGCCCTTCCGCAGGTGCTTTCCTCTTCTGCTGGACTCCTTTCTTCGTGGTCCACATCACCAAGGCTCTCTGCAAGTCCTGTGCTGTTCCCACTCAAGTCACCAGCACCGTCACCTGGCTGGGTTATGTCAACAGCGCCCTCAACCCCATCATCTACACCGTGTTCAACGCCGAGTTCAGGAACTTCTTCCGCAAGGTCTTGCACCTCTTCTGCTGAGCCCCCGGGGCAGGGCCGGGCTGGGGGGGCTTGTATAGTTCATTAAAGTTCTATTTCTGCCTAAGGGCTGCTGTCTTTGTGGGGGGGGCGGTGGGGGGGGGAGGACAGAGAGGTGAAGGCTGCAGTTCCCAGCTGCTTACAACAAGGAGTTACAGGTAAGTACTCCNAAGGTTTTTTTGTGGCCCGGGGGGCTGCTGTTTTGGGGGGGGGGGGGGGGGGGGGGGAGGACAGAGAGGTGAAGGCTGCAGTTCCCAGCTGCTTACAACAAGGAGTTACAGGTAAGTACTCCTGGATACAGCTCTGATACTTGTTTAACACTTAGTGCTTCCTGTGAGCAGCAAAGGGATGGCAGGGCTGGGCCTGGCTTTAAGTTGAGGTATTTGACCTGGGCTCACCTTCTCTGAGCCAGCACTAAAGGAAGTGACTCACCTCTGTTGCACCCTGGTGCCTGGAGCTGGGAGGCTTTGATCCTGGTGCCTGCTCAGGCCTAGAGAGTCAAAGATGGGTCTCTGCACAGGACAACAAACCAGCCTCCATCCCTTGGAACACAGGGAGTGACAAACCAGCCTCCAAGCCCTGGGACACGGACTAGCAAACCAGTCCCCATCCCCTGGGATACAGGGAGTGACAAACCAGCATCCGTCCTCTGAAACACAGGGAGCATCATGTAATGACACCTGTGAGACCCACACAGGAAGGAACAGTCTCATCAGGAGCCACTGCCATAAGACTGGTGTTTTCCATCTCATCTTTCTGTTATTAACTTTCCTGTGACTCCGGATAGGATTTGTGATGCTGGATTGGGCCACTCTGATTCAGAGGAGCCTCCCTGGACTGTGAGCTGAGCACCGTCCTCACCCACCAGTACCAAACAGGAGTGAATAACCAACAGGAGAAGTGACCCCTGACAGCAGTCAGGCTAAAACCCACCCTCCCCAGGGGTGTGTGAGACTCCTCCAGCTTGGGCATAATCCTCAACCATGAGTGAGGGTGCCTGATTTGCCTGAATTACTAAAGCAGCACATTAATAATGAATTGACTTTATTGCAGGTAACACTTCCCAGTGCTCACCACAGCTGGAATCAGCCCTGACAGGACCAGGGCAGGACAACCCCCTGTTAATACACAGAGGGTTAGATCTGATAAGGATGTATGTGTCCAGCTGATCAGAGGACACACACCTGTCACTGCTGCCACTCTGCCTTCACCCATGGGAACTGACAAAACCACTGGCACGTGGCTGCTTTCATTTCATTTTATTTAACGTGTTCTTTTGCACTTAAGCCCACGTGTAGAAGCCCCAACGTGTTCCAGTTTGCCAGCACAGAGGGAACACAGGAAAACACCCAACCAAAATTCAGTCCTTCTGCTGCAAGCTGAGAACTTGTGCTGAGCTTTTCAAGGCAATCAAATAAACCAAATGAAGGTTCTTTTCACTGTTCAGAACAGAGGTAGGAGGTACAGGGAGAAGGGGACAGCGGCAAGTCCCATCGCAGCGCCTGCTGCAGGCTCAGCTCACCACAGGTGGATGATGAGGAGGTCGCTGCTGTCCCTGCAATGGAGGCTCCCCTCAGAGAAGCCAAAGCTCCCAGCACAGGAGGATTTCACAGTTTCTGTTTCACCCAAAGTCCTGAAAGAGGCTCAGGAGGAGGCAAACGAGGTCCCTGGATCCAAAAGTCTTTCAAAGCCGGGCCTGCCCATGGGCAGGGTGCAGGTGGTGGAGGAACCAGCCAGCGGGTGCAGACGACACCAGTCAGTGAGTGCGGAGGACCCAGTCAGTGGGTGGCTGATCCAGTGGCCACGCTGAGGTTGCTTTGCTCAGACACTGACTTTCTCCATCACGCTGTCTGTGACGTGCACGTCCTCAGCCTGCACTGCAGCTGCCTGCCCGCAGATGTGTTGATGGTCCTTCCAGTCCTGCCCGGGGAGAGATGGGAAGGGCTGAAGAGAATGGACCCTTGGGAAGGACAAAACTATGCTGGGACCCACTGCAAGGCTCAGCCTGACAGGACTAACAATGGGCAGGAAAGGGGCCTTGTGCTGGGTCAGCATTGGAGGTTGAATGTCGGCTTCTCAACCTAAACACTCATCTAGGGCATCCCTGTCAGCTCACGAAGAATTCACTAGAACAGAGTCAGAACCGGACTTAAACCCTCTCCTGAAGGACAGCTCCAGACCAGCTGGTGCCCTGTGGGACAGCACCACATGTTGGTCTTTGTTCAGCACCAGCAATGCAGAGGAATGGAACAACTTCCAGAACTGACTTCAGCTTGTAGGCTGAACCATGAAAACCCCCTCTGCTTGCTGAGCCCACACCAGAGCTCACAAACCTGGGGGTAGCCTTGAGGAGCCTGTCATTGACGAGCACCTCAAACCCTCTCACCCTCTTGCAGCACTGAGCACCAGCAGTGGCTTGGGCAGACATCTCCTGGGAAATGAGAAGCTGGTTTTTAGACCAGAGTTAGACCAAAGGTTTTAGACACCATTGAGAAGGCGCATGCAAGAGCTGTGGCCTCCCCTACCCTCTGCTCTGGGCCCATGCAGCTGGTGCCTGTGCTTTGCCTGCCCATGTGGCACAGCCTGTGCCAGGGCCTGGGCTGTCCCCAGTATCACACACTGGTGAGTGTCACACACTCTGTAACACCCAAACTGGCATGTCCCCCACAGGCTCTCACCTTCCGCTGGCAGTACGTGGAGCAGTAGTTGACTTTGTGGCACCCTGTGCACTCATTGGTTGCCTCCCGGCCGCAGTTGACACAAGACTGCTGTGAACAGGCAGCAAAGTGACCACATCAGAGAGGACAACACCAGGGGGTCCCCAAGGTTCTGAGTTCAGCTCAAATGTGAGGTTTGACAGGTTTGGTTTATAAACCTGCATATGCCTGAGAGAGGGTCTGAGGCAGGGCAATGGCAGTAGGAATAAGGATGAGGCCCTTCAGTTTAATCATTTTTCGGAAGGAAGAAGGGATCTGCTCCTGTGTGTCCCTGCACCAGGCAGCAGCATTGCCCCATAAACTGTGTCCCACCAGGGAAACAGGAGATGGAGGAGTAAAACTAAGAAAGCTGTAACAGGAGCAGGGACTTGAAGTGAGGCGAGACAAGATACATGGATAAAAATTCCCACCTGGTTTCTAAAGGCTGTGTTTGTGTCTATCACTTTCATCTGTATCACTGACAGCAATTAACATAACCTGGGTGTTGGGTGGAAACATCAGTGAACTACCATAGGAAATAGCACTTCAGAGAGGACTCTGCTTCCAACTCATTAAATCCTGACACATCATTAGCACATTGGAGCTGTGGTGGGAGCCTGTGACAGGCTGTCAAAGCAGTGCTGGTGGCTTTA
Organism: Agapornis roseicollis; assembly: GCA_002631895.1. Taxonomy (NCBI): domain Eukaryota; kingdom Metazoa; phylum Chordata; class Aves; order Psittaciformes; family Psittacidae; genus Agapornis; species Agapornis roseicollis. Next base: position 119,031 of record NDXB01007149.1, on the reverse strand, counting down.
GTTCCAGCAGCTCCTTCTCTTCTCTGAGCACAACCAGTGCCCTGATCAGCACTGAGCTCCTCACAGCGGCTCTCACACCTCACCCATGTACCTACAGTTAATGGTGTGACTGAGCTGCGCTGGTGCTCCCGGTGTACAGCTGGGATTCAGGCCAGCAGGAAGTTCCTTTGTCCTTTGTCCTGATGGAACAGGACAAAGAGCAGAAGACACGAGACACCCCCAGCTCACCTTGATGATGATTTCTGTCTTCCCATCCACATCTTCTGATTGTTGGAATAACTGGTTCTGGTACTGCTGCAAGGAAAAAGACACCAGATTTGTCACTGCAGCCAGGGTATGATGTGAAGGGTCCTGACACTGAGCTTGCTTCTATCACACCTAAAACTGCAGTTGCAAGAGGACAGAGGGGAACCTCATTCCCCTTCTAAGAAACGGAGACTGGGACCTTGTGGAGACAGACCAAGCAGCCTGTGACAAACAGCTGAGCGGACAACCTGACACTAAGTACAGCCCTCACTCAGTCCTGCTCTCCCCACTCCACCCAGCCAGGCCTCCTTCCTAAAACCAGTGACTTTATTGCCACAAGGGAACTGCACCAACCACAAGAAGTTAGCACAGGGAACAGGAGGAAAATGCCGAGGTACGAAGGCCAGGAGCTATCTCCATGAGCCGAAGTCTGGGTCAAGGCCAAGGATCCTGATTCACTGCAGACAGAGGAGTCTGGAGGGATGGCACAGCCCAGTGAACAGACTAGGGGAAGAAAACCAGACAAAACACCCCCAAGACTTCAGGAACAGCATCAACCACAGCCATTATTCCTTCTTTTAATAGAAGCAGAAAAGGGCTTTCAAACAGGTTTGTAATCAAGCAGTGCCCTGGGGGTGACACTTGGGGTGTGCAGCAGCTTCAAAGCGGCTCAACAGCAGCCCATTGTCCTGCCATGCTCAGCACAGCTGAGGCAGGAGCCCTGAATCAGAGGAATCCAAACCCGATCCCTACTGGATTATCTGCTGACCCCGACTTCCTCTTATTGGCAACAGTTGCAAAGTACATAAAAAGCTGAGCCCCACCTTCAGGCAAAGCAGGGTTAGTGAGTGCAGCCCACACATAAGGAGATTGAGGGCTTCGTTCACAGGTGTCTCTGCTAGCCCGCATCCATCCCAGCAGTTATCCTCCTGTGGAATCACAACCTGCTAAACCTTTGCATCACCAGGACACAAGTTCAAATTAGAACATTCCAGGCAGACAGAGGTGGTGGTGACAGGGAAACCAGAACTCAGTGCAAGTCATAAGCGTTTCTGTGAAGGCAGGGAAGGAATGCGCTGGCCAGCCTGAGGTGAACCCGTCCTGCCGTGTCCCGGGAAGCACACGACCTTGATTCCTGAGAGAACCATTCCCATCAGCGAGACCAGGACTCGAAGCCTCCTCTGCCACCAGCACACAGCAGAGAGCCAAGGCTGGTGTCAGGTGAGGTTGTCAGGTGAGATTGGAACAAGCTTCCCACTGCCCAGTGACACAAGTGACTCATGTGAAGGGCACTGGAAAACCACACGGGATCCTGAGCACCCGCTTAGTGAAGAAGTGAAAATGCAGATGGTGAAGCAGCGCAAGCTGGTGCTTCAACCCAGCTGGACACCTCTGCACACACAGCCCCAGGGCCAGCCCTCTGCACCAGCCCAGGCAGGGGCAGTGCCAGGATGGACGCGCTCAATCCTGTTCTGATCAAGTGGTGCAGCTTTGGAATTGAAACCCTTTCCACCACTGGACTTCACAAGTGTGGCCAATGCTGATGTCCAGGAACATTGCCAATGGGAAAGACACTGGGAGGAAGCCCAGTCACCTCTGTCCCTTGTCTGAGCCACACCAGAGCTTCCACTTCAGCTCTCAGCCCTGAATCCTGCTGATGGAAACCACACATTTAACCCCCTTCTGCCTCCTTCTTATCTACCCCCATAGTCTACAACGTGAGGAATTCAAGCCATGCAGAAACTATGGAGACGGAAAAGGTGTGATAAGAGAGAGGATCAAACCAGACACATCCAGACTCCCACAAAACAGCTCCAGAAAACGTGACCTCCAACTCTCAACCATTTTCCCTTCTCCTCTGGCACACACCAGTGTTGATTTGCTTACCAGAGCTGCATTACCTTTTTTAGGCTAATTTCCTACTCTCTAACCCCGAATTGTTTTAACCTTTCTAAAGCAGAACTCAGCTGACCCAGCTGTTGGCTGCTTTAAGCTCCCAGCCTGTTTTCAGAGGGGCTGTGCTCTGAAGGCATCACTGCACCACACAGGAGCTGCTTTAATTAAAACACTTGTCACATCCCAGCACCAATTCTTTTAAATTTAGACAGAAATCCTGATTATCACATTTCCTGAACAGCTTCATTACCTCCCAGCAGTGTCTCCTGCAGGGAACCGGGGGAGTCCACATGCTCTCCCCCTCCTGATCTGATAGAAACAGCAGCTTAATGCACACTTCAACAAATGGACCTTTAAGCTGCCTTTAACCCACCCCTTGGGGCCAGCTCCTCTCCCCTGCAGGAGACCTGGAGCCTTTCCTGCCCCAGTCACTCTCTTCCTCAAGGTTTTTCCCTACATCTCTAAAGGCAGCATACCCAACACTTAGAAAGTAACCACAGGATCAGATACTCAGTCACACCTAGGAGCAGGCAGCAGCAGCCTGATGATGCTGTGACAGTATTTCCTGAACCCACACCAACAGGGCTGATGGTTTGCTTTTCCTTCCAAATGTCATTGCCCCAGACTTGGAAGTGACCTTATTGTAACTCATATCTGGTGTTTGCCCACACAAAGCCGTGCTCAAGCTGAGCACCACTGCACAGGCACCTGTTTCTACATGGAAAGCACCGGGCTTGTAGCCACCACCATCATCACCCCTTACACAGCTTCATGTCTGGAAGGAGCTCTGCTTGTTCACTGCGGGGCTTGCAGCAGCAGCCCTGCAGGCAGCACTTCCATCAGGACACATTTAGCCACTTCCTTACACTGCACCAACTTTATTAAAAGGACTTACTGCAAAAGGGGTATTTTCACAACTGCTGGGACTGCGGACAGCCCTGACTCCCAGGACCGAGGTTTAACACTTCCTCACACAGCCTTTTACCCAGAGCCTGCACAGGTGGCATGCAGGAAGCATGGGCTCTGCAGCCCAAAGAGGCCAAAGACCCACCCAGGGGCATCGGAATCCCCTCTGGCAAAGATGGAACTAAACTTTGGAAGAGATCTTCCAAACGAAGAAACTCACCTTGAAATTCACCAACCAAGTCCTGATCCCAGAGTGAATTCACAGGAATGGGAGAGGACAGAGATGGATGCAGAACAAGTGAGGAATTCCAGGTTACAGATTATGTGCCAGAAAAACTGCCAGTGAATCTGTCAGCTCCAGCACTTTGAATGTAACCTACAGGTTCTTCAGAACAGGACATCACCAGACCCTGACATGGAGCATTACAGGGCTGCCACTGTACTGTAATGAAAACCCCTCATGTCATAGAGTCACAGACACAGAGGGATTGGCGTAGAAGGGACCTTAAAGCTCCTCCAGCTCAAACCCCTGCCACAGACAGGGACACCTTCCACTCGAGCAGCTTGATTCAAGCCCCTGGGTCCAACATGGCCTTGAACACTGCCAGGGATGGGGCAGCCACAGCTTCTCTGGGCACCCTGTGCCAGCGCCTCAGCACCCTCACAAGGAAGAGCTTCTGCCTAAGAGCTCAGCTCAGTCTCCCCTCTGGCAGGTTCAAGCCATTCCCCTTGGCCTGTCCCTATAGGCCCTTGTCCAAAGCCCCACTCCAGGTTTCCTGCAGCCCCTTCAGGCACTGGAGCTGCTCTAAGGTCTCCCCTTAAGGAGCCTTCTCTTCTCCAGGCTGACCCAGCCCAGCTCTCTCAGCCTGGCTCCAGAGCAGAGCTGCTTCAGATACATCTTGTAGCTGTCCATATCCCACTGTCATCCCCACTCCCATCCTTATCTGTGCAGTCAAAGAGAGAGCATAACTGCTTCTTCCTGGTCCCACTTGCTAATGACAGGACTGTTCAAAGGAAGCTCAGGATTACATTATTCCCTTTGTTGGTATCATTTTGAAGGTGGAAATGCCAACATCAGAGAGGAGTTGTGGCAGGAAGGGGAGCTGCTCAATGTAGGAAGTGAAAACCATGAAAAATCCTAAGTGCAGCATGAAGATCAAAAGCACTTGCTGAGCTCTGCATCCTCAAGAGCTGAGATGCTGAACCACAGAGTAGCTCTGCATCACTGTGAAAACTAAAGATACACTTTAGTTCTGGCTATAACAGTGACATCTGTGCATCCAGCTGGGAAGCAGCCTGCTCCTAACAGATTCCTTTAATCCTGCTATGTATTAACTCACTCTTCCAGGAAGAGCTGAGTTACAATAGCAGCTCTATTACAATTTAATCTGTTGGACAGAGCTCCACAGCTCTGATCCATTGGCACAACCTTTCACTGCCACACACCACGAACATGCTGCTGGATGGAACTCTGCAAGGTCTCCTGCAGAGGAGCACCCACGCTGGGGACAAGGTTCCCACCATTCATTAACCCTTGGCAGTTCTGTCAGCAGAACAAACACAAAGTGGTGATGAATGACAGAATCATGGAATCAGCCAGGCTGAAAAAGAGCTTCAAGCTCATCCAGTCCAGCCCTTACCCCAGCACTGCCAAGGTCATCACTAACCCATGGCACTGGGGCCTCGTCTCTACAGTGTGTGAACACTTGCAGGGCTGGTGACTGCAGCCCTGCCCTGGGCAGCCTGTTCCAGCCTGAGCACCCTCTGGGGCAGGAATTGTTCCTCAGCTCCATCCAAACCTGCCCTGGTGCAGCTTGAGGCTGTTTCCTCTTGTCCCATCCCTTGTTCCTTGGGAACAGAACCCAGCCCCTCCTGGCTCCATCCTCCTGTCAGGCAGTTGTAGGGAGCAATGAGGACCCCCCTGAGCCTTCTCTGCTCCAGACTGAACCCCCCAGGTCCATCAGCCCTTCCCCATCACACTTGGGCTCATCTATTTCCTTTGTGTGAAACTGGTTTGGCAAAAATCAGTAACAACCAAGGCAGGAGAACAACTTAGAATCACTGAATCATAGAATAGTTATGGTTGGAAAGGACCTTAAGATCATCTAGTTCCAACCCCCTTGCCATGGGCAGGGACACCTCACACTAAACCATGTCATCCATTCTAAACTTCTCCTGTTTAAGTTTAAACCTTACCCCTTGTCCTATCACTACAGTCCCTAATGAAGTGTCCCTCCCCAGCATCCTCCCTCTCATACACCCTCACTGTCAGAAGAATCACTTTGACCAAACACATACTTAGAGTGGGACAGAGACTTGAGTTATAAATCAGGGTGAGACTGGAAAAGCACCTCTGACCACCACAGAAGCAGATGGCCAATTCCTTGATATTTATTGCAATCCCTTCCAGTGCCAGCCCTGTACCCACAAACCCAGTTCTTCCCAAATATGGAATTCATTAGGAGAAATTCAGCAATAGCTGCTTGTGATACGGCCCAGAGGGTTCCAGAAGCCCGCACGCAACCCCAAGCTTGAAAATTGTTACTGGATATGAAAATGATGACACCATGAGTGAGCTTTTATCAAAACACACAACTATTGAGGTCCCCCCGACACACACAGGGAAAGGGGCTTCCTCTGGCACCAAGCACGTGCTCACCCCTGCCTGGTGAAGTCAGCACTTTAATCCGCAAATGGCAGAGATTTTAACTCCCAGTCCTGGGGCAAGAAGGACTTAGAAGTCCACTGAACTGAACTGGACCTGGATCAGAGGCTGGGGGATGGACTCTAAACACCTGTTCCAGAACCCACTGCAGAGATAAACACAAGGGAAGACACAAATAAACTGGAACAAGAGCAGAAGATAAACCAAGTCAGATGTCCATCTCTAAACATGTCCAAGCTTCCAATTTTCCAGCATCCCACACTCTACAGGGCTCTCCAGCAGCAGATGGTCCATACCTGGACAGCAGCAGGACCACCTGTCCTGCCCAGGCAGGAGGCAGGGAAGGATCTCAAGGTATCACACACCTGCACATCAAGGATGCAGTGTGCAGGAGAGTTGAGCAGAGCCAGTGTGTCAAAGAACATCAAAGACATGGCAAGAACTGTCACAGGGGTTCTCAGCCTCCCCACACAGGGCTCTTCCTGCACACAGAGGAGAGAAGGGCCACTGAGCACAAGCCAATGTTCCTGTAATGCCAGTCAGCCTTGCAGTCTTACCATGGGACTCATGGGACATCACCTCTGCCTGGACAATGCTCAGCAAAACACCTCTCAATGTCACTGTTCACCTGCTTCATAAACTCTACAGCTTGTTCTTATTATCCCTCTGCCTCTTGGGGCCACCAAAAGCCTCTCTAACAGCCCTGCTCACCTGCCATAAAGCAAGCAGCCACCATGGCTGAACACTCACCAGCTTTCCTACACCAGGATCCAGTGCTCATATCCCATGAGTTTATGGATAGCTGATGGGACAGCTCAGGCCTTGTAATACCCAACAATTTGTGCAGCCTGCTACCCACAGCTCTGGAATCCCAGAGCACTCTGCTCCTTTCCCCATGATACAAATAACTCAGAGATTTCTCTTGATAAGCCATCAAGGATCAGTTTCTAAGGGCTGCCACTATGGCTACACCCAGTGAAACTCAGTGAGGTGCCACCCTCCATCCCTCAGCCCAAAGGATGCCCTTGGCTGAACCACCTCTCTGGTGTGATTACCTCTTTCCTGTCCACGTCAGCTTGGATTTTGGCCTGTGTGACCGCAGCTTCCCGGAAGGAGGAGCTGGCCTGCTTGGCCTGCTCGATCAGAGTCTTCAGCTGCTGGGCCGTGTGCAGTAGGGAATTGACCATCTCCTCCAGATAGAGCCAGCTCCGCTGCTCCGTTACCTCCAGCCCGTTTACCACCGAGGGGGATATGGCTTTGGTGGGAGTGGTGGGGGGCACTGCCAGGGCAGGGAGCGAGGTTAGCACTGAGGAAAGGAAGAAAAAGAGTATACAGGGAATTGGGGTGTTTCTGTAAAATCGGGAGTTTCTGGTTGTGTTTGGCTGTGACTCCCCTGCATTCTGACCTTAACCCTAACCCTGATGCAAGACTGGAATAAAACCAACAGAGTTTTCATCACCACAAAATTCCATGTATTACAAACCTGCACTTTCCAAGCCATCAGCTATGCAGCCCTTTAAAATACCCTCAGTAATTGTCATGTCTTCGGATCTCTTCATCCTGGATCCTACCCATAAAACAAACTATGGCTGTAAAAAATACATGCATCACACTGAAACACCTCACATTTAGTGAAAGGTACTCACAGTTGTATGTGTCTGTTTCAGATACCCTGGGTATCTGACCACCAATGCACACTGCAGCTCTGAGACCTCTCCTTGCCCAATCCTAAAGGTGAGATTGTACAAGCACAGCCCAGGTGGAAGTTTTACTTTCAGACACTGACATGGGATTTACACTAATTGCTTTGGGCAGTCTGCAAGAAGGAAATGTCTTGCCTACAGCCTTTTCCTCCAGAATGCTAACTACAACCCTTCACTCTTGTATGAAGTAGAGTGCTACAGGTGGGAGATGATATCCAAAAGCACAGATGGACAGTGATGCTCCCAAGCACACTTCAAGAAGACCAAAAACCCCACCAACTCCTGAGGTAATGCAGCTTTTACTTTTTCACACCCTAACCACAACCTCAGCAGTAACTGCTCTTTGTAGGAAACCACCAGAAGGAAGCTGAACTCCCATCCTGGTAATCAAGTCGCACTTCCCTTGAACTTAATCTCCAACCCCCTCAGTTTATCAGTTTGGGCCCAGAGCTCTCCCTATCCCAAAGTCCTAGAAAACCAACACTGTCTTAGCCTTACAGCTGCAAATGCTTCAATGAACCAACAGTTATTGTGCTACTGAAACATCTCGTGCTCCCTCCACCAGGTCTGCACTGGGAGACCACGGTATGAGGAAATGAAATCTAGATCCAGGAACCCAACAGTACACAGTGTGAGCTCACCTCAGGCAGCACTTCCAGGATCAGATGTTACCTGGCTTTACTGGTCTGACTTTTCCACAGCTTAACTATAACTCTAGCCATCTGCCATGACAATAAGTCCAAGACATTCACATTTACCGCCAGCTGATCTCTAAATTCTTCAGAGTTGTTTCTTAGAAGAAAGGGGTCTAACTTTGTCAGCAATCTCCTACCACAGTCCCTGGGTATCTCTACAGATACTGGTTCTCCAATCCCACTGGTCTATCTATAGCAGCTCCAAAGAGAAGGACAGGGCCACAAGACAGCAGCCACAAGACAGCAGCTGCAGAGCCCAGTTACAAACACACAACAGGAGACCTCCCAGTCAGAGAAAATCTTCTGGACTATGATTCAGATGGTACTTAAAATCCAACCGTAAATACTGTCCTGAGCAGCAAGAGGCAATCAGACCCTCCTGCACCAGGCTGCATCCCAGGAGTTACACTCACAGTGAGGGGAAGCACCTGCAGACCCACAAGACTTCCTGCAGGATGGAATATCTCCCAAGACAGTAACTACTTTGAGTGCATTAAACACTTTAATCCTTTCCATATCACACCTGGTGGTTCTCTATGCAAGCAGCAAAAGCTGAAAAGGATCCAGCACAGTTTTGGAGGAGAGAACAAACCTCAAACCCCATAGAGCTGCAGTCCACCACGTGTTAGATGTGTGACAGGACTGCAAGGCCATCAAGCAGGTGAAGGGACATTTGATGCTGAAGCCCTTAATTAAAATACTAATTTCAATCAGGTTGCACATGAATGGCATAGAACTATTTGCACTTAGATATGAGGAAAAGATAAGCTGGTCCTTTATCATCAACAGGTGTTTGCAGAAGAGCCTTTCCTGCTGCTGCACTTCCAGTACAATATTTATCCCAACAGGGCATTTGATAATTTATCTAACAGGAATTCCTCCTGATTCCCTGCTTTGGCAGAAGGGTATCAGGCAAGAGAAAGTGTTCACTCATAGAAAAAAATCAATGTTTAATTAATAACATCAAGATCTGACTAAGACTTAAAACCAACAATGAGCTTCCATTTCAGACAAAGCAGGAATGTGCTGTGCTGCTCCAAGTAAGGAAATAAAAGGTCATGCAGAGGGGAGAACCCAGGCTTTGAAACAGAATACAACACGTTGATGTGGTCTCTTCTTGATGTCTCAGAGAGCAGTAAGAGGGATCAAAACCAGCTTCTTACACTCCTCTGTGTCAGCGAGATCAGAAGTATCAAAGTAACTTCACAGAATCACAGAAATTAGAGAAGTAAAAGGCCTGTAAATCACCTCGTCTACCAGGCAGGTGCTGAGTGTTCCCTGCCAGATCTGCTGACCAGGCTGGATGAAAACAGGAACACCCCAAGCTGGCAATTCCAGTTTCTCCAGCATTGTCTGTTTCAGTACCTCAACACTCAGACAGCATTGTGGTTCACTGAATTTAGTAGTCAGGTCTACCCATGGGAGGTCACGGCTTAGGGAATGTAATTACATTTGAAGAGATATTTGATAATCAGTCTAACCTATCTATCAAACACTACAGGCATGATGTGCATTAGTCAACCATTAAAGGATGGAAAACTGACCCTGCGTGCGAGAACAGTAACCAAACCTGTCTGAAATCACCTCCAGCATCTGCAGTAGATTCACAGAGAGTTGTTAGAATGGTTGGAAAAGCCACTGTGACACAATTTTAGAGGGGATGATCTCCTCAGGTCAAACCATAAAGACACGCTTAGCCACAGTGACCATGAGTGACAGAAGCTGTGGAGCCAAAGGCTTAGGAAAGGCAGAGGTTAGCAAGGATGTGGGAAGCAGGATCCCAACAGCTTCCTCTGGTGGAAACCATACATCAAAGGTCTCAGTAACACAATGAAAAACTTTGCACAGAGTGGAAAATCCACTTGTCCAAATCTTAATAACCTTATAAGCAAAACAGCAAAGTTTATTCTTCCCCCCTCAATCTTTACCTTTGCTGAGAAAGCAGATGAGAGAGTAAATTCAAGCAGTGCTGTCTCACACGAGGGACATAACACATACCAATTTTGGGATGAGATGTTGGCAACGCAGCTTCAGGAAAAGGTGAGATCTGGCAGTTGTCCTGGTAACTGGGATAGTGAGGCTCTGGGTGACTGACCCTACACGGCTGCTGGACGTTGGTGTCCTGAACTGTGGAATAACAACAACACAGTGAGTCCCTGAACCACAGCCAACAGGCTCTCCCCATGCTTCTTGCACCTTTTTTTCTTTACAATGTATAAAAGTTTCTACACTCTGTGCTAATTCCAAGGGTTGCAAATGAGAAACACAAGCATGATCAACCTTGTACTGACTTCATCTCTCTCTGCTTCCACTTTTACAGGCAAAGGTTACTGCTGCTTCCCTCCTTCACCCCCAGGTAGTTACAGTAACCACAGGACTCCAAACTACAGCTCTCTGAGCAGGACAGTTCCCTCAGCAGAGCTCACAACCCCATCTATGAGTCAGACTGAAATATGTCATGTGTTTCTATTTGGTTTGATTTATTCTGGCATTTGCCAGCATTTACCCAGACTCTTTCACTTGTTTCAAGCACCCACCTAGTTACCTCTTTTTTATGGTAGTATTTTAGGGCAAAGGAGGAGTGAAAGGATTACAGAGATGACATAAACCCCTAGAACTCAGCAGAGGTGAGCATTAGCAGCTGCAGCATCTGGGCAAACTTCTGACTTCTGTGCAACTGAAAACTGTTCAAGCTGCCCAAATCATTCTGAAGGAACGACAGTGGGTTATGAATATTCTCTCTGTAAACTACTGAGAAATAACTTCTTCATGCAGCATTTAAAATGCTTCTTCCCATAGCAGAGGGCATCGAATCCTTTTGTCATAGAATCATAGAAAGGTTTGGGTTGGAAGGGACCTTCAAGCTCCTCCAGCTCCAACCCCTGTCACGGGCAGGGACACCTTCCACTCAAGCAGCTTGCTCCAAGCCCCTGGGTCCAACCTGGCCTTGAACATTGCCAGGGATGGAGCAGCCACAGCTTCTTTGGGCACCCTGTGCCAGTGCCTCAGCACCCTCTCAGGGAAGAGCTTCTGCCTAAGAGCTCATCTCAGTCTCCCCTCTGGCAGGTTGAAGCCATTCCCCTTGTCCTGTCCCTACAGGCCCTTGCCCAAAGCCCCTCTCCAGGTTTCCTGGAACCCCTTTAGGCACTGGAGCTGCTCCCAGGTCTCCCCTTAAGGAGCCTTCTCTTCTCCAGGCTGGACCATCCCAGCTCTCTCAGCCTGGCTCCAGAGCAGAGCTGCTCCAGCCTGTTTCCTCCCCATTACAGATGTTTAGCAGATATACCCTACACCCAAACTCTTACCAGTGGCTCCAGTGAAAACATCCCCCTGGGATGTGCTCTCAGAGATAATGGCTGTGGCCTCCACTGTTGATGTGCGATCGAAGGTCAGAGCTCCTGAGGTCGTGATCTGTCCAGAGGGAGTCATCGTGACTGGAAACAACAGAAGCACTTTCATGATTCACAATCAGCGCAGGAGCCTCGGTGGTTTAACTGCTCATATCCCTGTTCTGGATCATCCAGAACCAGAGAACTCACAGAGCAAATGGTGTCTGAAAATCCAGTTAGGATCACACCAGAGAACAGTTTCTGGTTGATCCTGATTTATTACAAGTTTAGCAAGAGTGGTTCTTACTACTTAAATCAAGATAAAAACCTGTGGATTACAACTAATTCTACAACAGTTTGGTTAGCTGGGCAATTCTAGTGGTCTGTCTACACAGAGTGATGTCTTATGCTTGGCCAATGCAAGGAACAAGTCACAAAATCCTTTTGGATGACCGTTCCCAAGAGGCTCCAAAAAGTTTAAAGCCCTTTTTAAACAGAAGTAACTAATCTGGCACCATTAATCAGGAAGGGGCTGGTTTGTGGCACACTGCTCAGCCAGAGCAGAGCATTATTATCTGCAAATAATGATTCATTTCAAGGCATTAAGGCTACAGATTCATGAAATATGAGCTATCATATATGAAATATGCTATGTGTGATATCAAATATGTGGTTACTACCAAAACTCCCCTCTCTCAATGTCAGCATGAGCAAATGTGCAAACTCACAGCACCTCACATTAACAAACCACCACAGATTTTGGGGTGATTAAAATAAAAAAGACCCTATTTGGGGGAATAAAACCAAAACCAACTTGACAGAATCCCTGTGTAAGTCTCTTCTCACCACTGCTAGTAATTTAATCTTACTGGTGGCTGGGTTTTTTTGGCATTTCTGCTGCTTCCCCCTCCCCTTACTTTGCAATTTTATCATCCAGATGCCTCTAGTGTGATGACAGCAGGAGGACACACGGATGAGACTGAGAACGAGTGAGCTGTATGAGCTTGCAAATTAATTTGTGTCCTCACACAGATGGTTTGATCAAACCCAGTGAGTAACAAAGTGTGTCCTGCACGTTGGGGAGGAATTTGTAGATAAAAGCATCGCCTTCTGCCTCCTTCATTAACAACTTTCAGGCTCTGGATTTCATTCCAGCTGCTTAGAGCCTACTTTTCTAATTCAAGGAAGAGCACAAATCTTACTCCACAGCCCCCCCATCAGCTTCTCAAAGCTAAACCCCAATCTCAGGGGATGGAACAGGGATTCTTGGCAGAGCAATAAATGTCCAGGCTTCCCTACTCCACTTGCAGTCAAGATGTAGCGATACTGTGCTAGTTTCTGCAGTGAAATCAGCCAGACACTGAATCAATAAAACTACCAAAGAAAAGGAAGTGGCAAAACAAAAGGCATTTCTCTCAGTTCACCAGTTCCAAGGGGGCACTGACAGACATAAAATGTCTAGTGTGGCATAGAATAGTTAGGGCTGGAAAGAACCTTAAAGCTCATCCAGTTCCAACCCCCTGCCACAGGCAGGGACACCTTCCACTAGAGCACCTTGCTCTAACCTGACCTTGAACACTGCCAGAGATGGGGCAGCCACAGCTTCTCTGGGCACCCTGTGCCAGCGCCTCAGCACCACCATAGGGAAGAACTTCTGCCTTATCTCCAACTTGAACTTCCCCTGGTTTAGTTTGAACCCATCATAAAGGGGAAACAGTTTTCACCAGGAGAAAACAACTTACATGTAGTAGCAGCTGTGGCAGGCAGCAGGGTGATGTTTTTAGAGCAATCCTTCTTTGCTGGAGCTGCAGGCATTTCATTCTCTTTTTTCCTCCTTTTATATGGCACAAAGAGCCGAACAGGCCCACTCTGGGCAAAACAAACCAAAGGAAGGGAAATAAAAGAGAAAGGAAAAGGAAAAGGCATTAGCTGAGGCAGCTCTTTGGAGACTTTGGCTTCACTTTCATCTTTCCAGATGCAGCTACGCTCACACAGCACATATCCCCATGGAGGATGTGCAGCTTGCAACAAGTGATCAAAAAACTCATAGATCTCCAAAGCAGAAGAACTCTGTGGGGAAAAAGAAGTCCCACTCAGCTCCCTCCAGCTGGAGAGGCCCAGATTCAGCCTCTTTCCTCTATTAGTTACAGAGCAGAACTGGGCAGATAATCACCCACTGGTGGAAGACAAGAGAACTGGAGTGAGGAGGAGGCAGGAAGCCGTTAGCTTCAAGCCTAGGAAACAAGCAAATAGTCCAGTTCATGGCAGAAAAGAAATGCAAACCACTACTTCTGGTCCACCTGAAGACTGCAGCTTTCAGGACTTAACCTCATTTTTGAAACAAAGAAACAAAAAACCAAACCCCCCAAAAAAACCCAAAAAAACAACCAAGTAGTTTAGTATGAAAATATCAACCCAACACATCCTTGCAAAACCACCTTTTCCACCTCAAAAAATTGTGGAACATCACAGATGGTTTTGAGAGCCCTGAAGGCTTTTCACATAAATACACTATTATTTAGAAATGAGAAAAAAAGAAGAAACAAGCAATAACTACTATCTTGTAGCAAGGCTGTGGTGCAATGCTGCTACCAATTCCTTGTCTCCTTTCTTTGGGAACCATGGACGCAGCACACCCAAACACACGACTTGTGAATGCTTTTAGGACATCATGACCTGCTCACAAACGGCTGTGGCAGCTGGAGGGATGAATTGGTTTTAAACTCATGGATGTAAAGCCTACAGCTCACCAAAGTCATGTCATCACAGCAAGCAGCACAAGTACAAGAGGCAGCATGAGGATTTAAAATCCCATCCTGGAATGAGAAAATGGCTCAGTGTTAGTCACCAAACCCATAAGCATAGCTGTAGCCTGCCAGAAACATGCAGACAGCTCCCAGAGAGACAACCCATTCCCTCCCTGGGGCCCTAATCCATAACCAGCTCCCTGCAGCACAGAAGAGCACAGTGAAGGGAGAACAAACAATTTTCAAATCAAAAGGCACAAATGTGCCAATCTGAAATGTGAGAAAGCTTCTGCCCAAGCACAAATCAACTGCCAACCTAATGGCAATGTTAACTTCCCCGTGAAGCTCCTCACTGCAGGAAATACATGACCCAAAGTAATACCCAACAAATGCTACAAGCAACGAGTATGTTTGTCAGGCAAACAGAATTAAGCAGATCAGGTTATTGAATTACAGTATTATGGGTGAGAACTCACAACTCAATTTCTGTGCTACAGCTCAAGGCTGGACTTCACCCTGCAGAGAGTGTAATCGCTTTTCAAGTACAGGATTTGCTCTGTGCTGCTTGAAAACCCATCCAGAAAAATCCCTCTGACATCTCTGATTCTCAACCAAAGTTGTCCCATGGCATCATCACATGTAACTGTAGCAGCACACACAGCTTGGGCTGCTCCACCTGCTGCTTCAGCAGGAGGAAGGAAGTAAACTTACGTGGATAAGGCACTGCAGTGGCCTCCCAGCATAGCGGATGCTCCTCTTCCAGTCTTTGCTGCTGGCTCGTCCCGCCATAGCTTCAAACTCAGTAGGGCTGTACCAGTTGTCCCCTTGTTTAATGCACCTACCACGGCCTCCTGAAACAATGCAGAGGAAAGACATTGTTAGTAAAGGTTAGGAATCGTTTTGTCACTTTTCTAAAGAAGGAAATACTGAACTTGCAGGACAGAACAGCAGTTCATCTGTGACAATCACCAAATAAACCCATCTGCTACTTCTCACCACTCCAGGATAACCATGCCCATTTATTATCTTGGCTCCAACAATGACTGTGCATGTTTAGAGAGCTCCATCTTCAGGCCTCACCAACACATCAAAGGCTGGAAAAAATTCCTCATCCACAGGAAGGATGCCTTTTCTGCAAAAACACCACGAACTGAAGCGCTTCCTTAATTTGCACTTCAATATCTAATCCTTCTGATGGTGAAGATAACTCTGTCCATGATGGAAGCACTGGGCTGTGCCGTCAGCCTTGCTGACAGATTCTGCTGCTGTTGCTTCAACTTTCCCACAGAGAGAAAAGAGAAGAGGAGGGGCTAAGGCAGCTAAGGAGTCCCACTAGGAGACAAGCTCTCTATTTTCCCTTCCAGCAGTCATTCTTCAGAGAAACACGGGTCTACTGAGACAAAAAGAACATGAGAGGAGTCAAGCCATTGCTCAGGAGACTCACTGCACAGCAGCTGGGATCTTCACAGATTAAAGAGAAGTTAAAAAGCCTCTGAAGACAGAGCAAACCAGAAGAGAACAAGGGATGGGAAACTGTCTTTTCTTCCCTCGGGAAGAGCCCTGAAAAGTAACATGATTAACAGAAGAGAGCATCAAAGAGGAGCTGTCACGCTTCCTCCTCACCCAAGGTGGTCACTTTTACCTGAGCCAAGTCTGTTCTTATAGAGGATGCCACTGATGTTTCGGCACCTCACCGGAAGCTCGTTCTCATACACGGATGGGTCCCAGTTGTACTTGGTTCCAGTTTTCTCTTGGACAGATGTTAGAGGGGTAGGAGGAGATTGAGGTCCTTTGGAAAAAGAAAGAGAAAAGAAAGGTGACGGCAACTGAAAAGCGCACTGTATGCACCATTACCTGAACAGCTTGGCCACTGCAAGTGTCAAGTGATAAACTGATGTGACTGACACCTCTCCACAGCCACGTGTTACATGGTGCACCACAAAAAACTAAGCTTCAGTGTTCTCAAAATCACAGAATCCCAGCGTGGTCTGGGCTGGAAAGGACCTTCAAGCTCCTCCAGCTCCAACCCCTGCCACAGGCAGGGACACCTTCCACTCAAGCAGCTTGCTCCAAGCCCCTGGGTCCAACCTGGCCTTGAACACTGCCAGGGATGGGGCAGCCACAGCTTCTTTGGGCACCCTGTGCCAGTGCCTCAGCACCCTCACAGGGAAGAGCTTCTGCCTAAGAGCTCATCTCAGTCTCCCCTCTGGCAGGTTCAAGCCATTCACCTTGGCCTGACCCTACAGACCCTTGCCCAAAGCCCCTCTCCAGGTTTCCTGTATCCCCTTTAGGCACTGGAGCTGCTCTCAGGTCTCCCCTTAAGGAGCCTTCTTTTCTCCAGGCTGAATCAGCCCAGCTCAAAATGACTGAACAGAAAGCAAACTGCCTCTGAGGAAACATTCTAACAGCGTGTTACAGACTGAAATTGTAACCGCCTAGTAGTGCTAAGCAGCTGGAAGTGTCTTCCGTTTCCTAGAGGCTGAGCTGCAGCTTGTTGCAGATGGCTGCAAGTTTGTTGTGCCATCTTGTGGCAAGAGGAAACTGCCAAACAGTCAGCAAAACCTTATCGATCCAGACATCTGCTGTCCTCACACTTAAACACCAGCAAGTGGCCTGCCTGGAGATAAAACTGTATTCGAGGACGCTTTAAAAAGAACCCATGTGCAGAACTAGAAGAACTTTAAAATCCACGTGCCGAATTCACATTATCTATATTAAACTGATCCATCTGCCTTTGGGTTGGGATGGATGCAGAAAAGCTTGTGACAGAGTGAGACTTCCCAAGGAGCTTATTTGCAAGGGGCAGGGCAACTAACAAGAGAAATAAATCTATTTCTGACATGGAAATACAAAACAAACCATAAAAGTAACTTGCTCCCAGGAAATACAAGAAATTCTACACAAAGAGGGAACAAATGATTCTTATAAAGAACATTATAATATTATGCACATAGCGGTTTTTACTCCTAGAAACACAAAGTGGAGAAAAGTGACCCCTCCAGGAGAATGTCAGTTAAAACCAGACTGCCTTATACCTGGTGTGAGAGGTGCTGAGGGCCCCTTCAGCCCCGTGGTGTCTACAATGCTGCCATCTGTGTGCACCACGATGAGAGTGGCTTTTTCAGGGTTTAAGCTGTCCCCAATCTGCAGGGCTGTTCTCCCAGACTGCAGAGGAAATACAGAGTTGAAATCGATGGAGATAAAAGACCAATGTGGTTTAATACACCCCCCAAATCCTCTCAAAGGTACCCTAAACCACCAATCACTATGGCAGTTATTAGATTAGTTTGGGAGGTTTCAGCTGAGCAAGTTCAAAGGTTACATGTTCCAGGTTATCAGGTCCATTATAGAATGAGTATATGAGGGTAGAAAGGTAAAAATCGCTTTCATAAGTGATAAAGGAGAAAACCATATACTCCAGATAATGGTTTTGTGGCTTAAGGCTGTATTCTGCAATGAAAACACACCTTTGGCCTTCCCACAGTTCAAACCTTCATTTACCCTAAGAGAGGAGGTGGGACTTTGCTAACGCCATTGCATGAAGGAGCAGACTTACCAACACGTGTCCTGAAATGGAAGCTGCATTGGCCACTGACGTGGTGAAAACATTGTCTGCAGAGGCCCCGACACTGGCTACAGTCACTGTGGTGACTTCTGAAACGCAAAGCAGGCATGAGGGCTATGTTGCGCTGTGTCCATACGGCCTGATAATCAGCTAAACATCAATAAAGAGATTCACATTTCCTCCTTCCTTCTTATTCAAGCGCAGTTGTGGGGTTTGTGGCCCCTCGCAGGTGTTAATGAACACAATCATTTGGATTTTCATCAAGCTTTGGGTTAAACATGCTTTAACCTCTTTGAGACTATAAAAGCGGTTATCAGCATAGGATGAACTAAAGGGAAAATAAATATTGCAGCTATACTGAAACCCCAAACCAAACTGTGATGTTTATTAGAAGAGGGGTGTCTGGCAAACATCAACAAAAAGAGGACTCTCCCTCTGTCACAGATCAGTTTCTAGGGTGCCATTACCTGCTCTTGGCCCAGTTAAAAACTGTCCCAAACTTACACCCAGATGCTTCTGTTACGTGTGGTGTGTTCGACTGCCTGGCTAAACCCAGTTTATCAGTGTCACACAGGGCTAACAGTGAGAGACCAACCCTACAGTTGGCAGGGAGACACCACTCAAGTATGAGGGGCTCCACCATCTCCTGTGTCCCACAGCTCCCCTCAGTCCTGCACGTTTCAGGGTGCTTTGTTAACGGGACAGGAGCTCAACCCGCGGGTGCACAAGACACGCTGCTCATGTGACTGTTCGTGGTGTGGAAGCGAGGAGCGGGGTCACTTTAGAGGAGTGTGCGGGTGACTCGGACCTGCCCGGCCCTAAGGTGCAGCGCAGGCAGAGCACCCTCAACCCACGCACCCTGCGGGGCAGAGCAGCGAGAACGGGCGGGCCACGGGGGCTCAGGGAGCTGCGCATGCGCGCTCCGCCCGCCCTGACCTGCGAAGGTAGCGGCGGCCTCGTCGGTGCTCGGCAGCGGCTCTGCTCCCATCTCGATGTGCTCGGCATCCGACGCCATCACCGTCACCGCCGTTACCTGCGCAGTCGCCTCTGACTGCGAGGCCGCCGTTTGCGGAGGCTGCTGCTGCTGCTCGGGTGCTTCCGCAGCCGCCACTACTGCGGCTGCCGCCGCCACAGCCGCCGCCTCCGCTAAGCCCAGCTGCTTCGCTGCCGAGTCGGCGTCCTCCATTCGAGGCGGGCGGCGGGAGCAGACCCCGGCCGGGCGGGACCCAGCAACCGCCGCGACCCCCGAGCGCTACTGAGGGTCCCGCGTTCGGGAGGGGCCGTGAGGTGGGGGAGTGGGCGGGAACCGGTCCTTTCAGGTCACTCGAGCGCTTTTTAGCGGGGGTCCGAGTGGTGGCGAACTCGGCCGAGCGCTTCCGAGCGTGTTCCGCGGGCGGAATCGAGCGTTTCCGAGCCGGTTCCGATTGTGCCCGAAGTGTCCCGAGTGTTTCGAGGCCTCGTCCGAAGGCTATCGATGGTTCCCGACGAGCGGGGCCCGCGTCTCCTGCCGGCTGGCCAATCCCAAGGCAGGACGCAGCCGAGCCCGGCCGAGTCCGTAGACGCGCGGCCCGAAGCGATACCTTACAGTTCGGGTGGGGAACCCGAGTGCGCCCGAACAGGGCCGAGTCCCCGAGCAGTCCGGCCCAGAGGGTCGAAGAATCCCGAGCTCGTGCCGGTCTTTTCCGATCTTGCCCGAAGGCGGGTGAGGCGGGCGCGAGCAAAGCCGAGCTGTGCCGAGTCGTCTCCGATCGCGCCCGAATTCCCCTTCGCCGGCCCGAACGGAGACGCCCGAACGGGCAGTGCCCGAATCTGCCCGAACGCGACCGAACCGGGCCGAACGCTCCGATCGCACCCGAAGGCAAGAGGGGCGGGGATTGAGCAGCCAGCTCCTCCCAAGCGCGCGGACAAACGGTCGCGGCGCGGAGGCTGCCGGGACGTTGGAGGACTGGGAGGGGGGGCAGCGGGCCAGGATGCTCTCTGTGAGGCGAGGTGAGCGGCCCGGCGCCATTGAATACTAGCGGCCCTTTATGCATGTCCCACCTGGGCGGAGGGTGACTAGGGCGGATGTATCCCACTGGAGCAGAGCTTGTCTCTCGCCGCCCCAGGGGTGGAGGGACACAGATTGAGGAGGGGGGCCGAGGTCGAGCCCAGCCCGATAGCTTTATCGCGACAGCAGCGGTATGTTGAGGTAAATCTGGGCAGCTGCCATGGGCAGGGACACCTTCCACTCGAGCAGCTTGCTCCAAGTCCCTGGGTCCAACCTGGCCTTGAACACTGCCAGGGATGGGGCAGCCACAGCTTCTCTGGGCACCCTGTGCCAGCGCCTCAGCACCCTCACAAGGAAGAGCTTCTGCCTAAGAGCTCATCTCAGTTTCCCCTCTGGTAGGTTCAGGCCATTCTCCTTGGCCTGTCGCTACAGGCCCTTGTCCAAAGCCCTCCAGGTTTCCTGCAGCCCCTTCAGGCATTGGAGCTGCTCTCAGGTCTCCCTTGAGAACCACTCTGATTATGAACCACTGGGATTCAAAATTCATTCAAAATGAAGAATTTCCAAAGTTCATTCGAAATTAAGAATTTCCACTTCTTTCAAAGAACTCAAAGGTATTCCCAAAACATGCAAATTTCAGCCCTAGGTAGAAAAAAAAAAACTGGTTTTGAAACGTTTGCCTTCAACAATCAGTGTTTGCCAAATGCTCCCTTTCAGTTCAAGCACCCACCCCCAGAAGCGATGCAGACTGCATTAATCCTCCCAGGGAGACGTCTCGGGGAGCTGGGATTAGCAGCCTATTGTTACATCTGAAATGATCTATTTTAATTACTCTTTAAGGGCAGTATCCCTTTCACAGGTGTGTTGTGAAGTTCCCATGTTCAACCCGGTTGAAATGCCCCGGGTTGCTCGAGAGGAGGCAGCGTGTGCTAAGTAATAGTGGCTGTGAAAGCCCTCCGTGGGACAGGGGGAGGAAGGGCTCAGAGTGCTCTGGTGGAAAAGGATGGGGAGAGATAAACTTCAAAATAAACTTGGGGAACTGCAAACAGGGGATTCGCATTGGGTTGCCCTTAGGGTGGAATTACCACTGTGTTTATAGCACTGCTATGGAGCAATGCGATGAGGCTGTGCTGGGAAAGCTTCGTACAGAACATGTTTGGATCCAGATGATTCCTGTGGGATAACAACAGGTCTGCAGATGCAGTTGTGGTATTTGGATTGGTTTAGACTGAGATGAACTCATAGGCAGAAGCTCTTCCCTGTGAGGGTGCTGAGGCATTGGCGCAGAGTGCCCAGAGAAGCTGTGGCTGCCCCATCCCTGGCAGTGTTCAAGGCCAGGTTGGACCCAGGGGCTTGGAGCAAGCTGCTCGAGTGGAAGGTGTCCCTGCCCGCGGCAGGGCTTGGAGCTGGGTGAGCTTTAAGGTCCCTTCCAACACAAACCAGGCTGGGATTCTGTACTTAAAATTCCCATCCTACTTCACAGTCTTAACTACAAACCAGAGATGTCTCTGTGAAGTGCATCATCTTGGTGTGACTTTTGCCTGGGGGTTTATACCAGGCTAGAAATACAAACCCATTTTAATCATTAGTCACTGCAGCAAATGTATTTGTGAAACCTTTAACTCCCATCCTGCAAGAACTCCAGCATTTTGGCTAAGCACATGGATGGGTCTGTCCCTTTACAGAGAGGACACATGGACAGGAGGTGTTTCAGAGCATGAACAGTGTGAATCACCACCTTAAATTCTTCCCTATTGCCCCTGTGTTCCCAAATTGAATCCCTTAAATAGGTGCCTAAGGTTAGTGGGATTAATTTGGGCATAAAACTATTGGGGATGAGGACATTAACTTTGAGGAGCTGTGGGATTGAGAAGGTGACGTATGTCCCACTGACTGGATGACAGTGGGGTTTCTTGGGGCAGATGTATGCAGTGGCCTCTCATGGACAGTTCTGCTCACTGTGAAACAGATCCCAACTTTTCAATTCCTCCTGTGGCTGAAAGAGGCCAAGAATGTTAATGAGTTATTTAAGAGCTGCTTTAGTAGGTCAGTGCCATCATGTTGCAAGGGAATTCTACCTTTGCTTTTGCAGGAAGAAAGGAAGGGAAAATAAGACATGTGGGTTCACTTGTAGGAAATACAGGTAGGATTCTGTGGGTGATCAGAACAGATTACGGTTTTACATAGAATCACTTTGCTTTTGAAGGGAACCAGTTTGGAACGCTGTTATTTAGAGGAACTGGGAGCCTGATGTGCTACACAAACACTTTCTCACCATTGAAAACCACATGGTACCTTCTGGTTCCCTTCCGTGTCTCCCTCCTTCCTGCATGGTTAGAGGGGATGAATGTCATCTGCTGCGCAAGGACAGGATAAACGAGTTCTAAGTAACACCTGGGTTCTTCATGTTGGGAAAGAGTTCCTCTCAAAGTCACTTTCACAGCAGGGATTTCCCCCAAATTAGTTTAGAATGAAGGGATTTGAAAAGGGTTTTCTTGGACTCTGTGATCTGAGAAAATGATGAATCATCAGTGACCTAACAGAGTGCTTCTACAATCATGTCTGACCTCTTGAAACAGTTGTTTTGAGTGTTTCTGCAGCAATTTGGTTGCATCATTAGACTGATTTTCTTCTCTTTTCTTTTCCCCTTCTCCATGTAAAGGAAGATCTGAATCAGTTGTATCCTTTTGATACCTTATATGTGGGAACCTTCAGGAAGCCAGGCTGAAATGTGCTCCCATCTTCCCACCCAATAAACCTGCTGGATTCATATTACTCTTTGGGTTTTCCATCCACATGAAGCAAAACTGGTAAAACATTTCCCCTAAGATTGTTTTCTGCAGTATTAGCTGAGGCTGAGTTGAGACCCTGCCCCTTTATCCCAACTCATGGTCTTGACAGAGGGTTGACAGCCCTGGTTTATGGTCCCATAACTCATTTCCCTAGGAAGCAAGGCTGAAAATGGGATTTGTGGACTGGTGGACACAAACCCCATGCAGCAAAGCCCACAGGCAGCTGGCACAGACAACAGGAGGTAGGAAAAGCAGCTTTCAGTAACACTTCCTCTTCTCTCATGTTAATTCTCCCTTTACTCCTGCCAAGATCTAAGTCTCTCCTGAGAGGAGACACCCTCAGCTTCAGAGATTTCCATGCTTAGAACCCATCTAGTATTTTTCTGCTCCACCTTCCTTCAACTGGAAAAACACAAAAACCTGGTTCTGGTTTAACGACATGAGCTGCTCTGGGAACTGGGTTACAGCCACTGCAGGTGGGTGGCTGCTCCATGCAGAAACAGGCTGGGTAGAGCCTCTAAAAGGTGCCTGGGATGAAGTCCCTGCATGGAGATACTCCAAGGATTTGAGAAGGGTGGGGGAGAGAGGAGGGGATATTTTGAGCATAGAAAGATGTGGACATAATGAAATCTAAACAGGTAACTTTCTATATAACTTAAGTTGTACTATTTATGGCTAAGGAAGGCATTTGTGACCAAAAATACATGTAAGTGGATTCTTGGAGCCACATTCCAACTTCTCCATATGGAGGTGAGCTCCAGGATGTCCTACACTGTCTCCTATATGGCATTAGGAACATGCTGCAAAAGAGCAAAAGATTCCTCAGTACATATGGACCTGCCCATACAGGGGCTGGGTCTCTCAGTGGGTTCCTGAAGACATCCAAGACTGTGGTGTCTCCAATAAACCAGGGTTAACACTGGATATGGCTCATTCCAGCCTGTGCAGAAGCTTGTGGCTAGGAAACGGCTCATCTCTGCTGGATTCAGAAGGATCTCAGGCAGCTAAATTAGGCAGGATGGGTACCTTTAGGTGGCTGTCACCTTGGGATGAGAGAATCAATCCTGAGCCTGCTACTAATGTTTCCCTGTCTGTAAGACAGCCCCTGCCCTTCAGGGGCATTTTGGAAATGTGTTAAGGCTTGTGGAGCTCTCAGATGCTTTGGCAGTGGATCCATACAGACAAATAACTAAAACTAAATATGATCGTACACTATCCAACAGATAGCTTTGTCAGCAGTGAGTTAAGGAAGTCTGTTCCTGATGGATTCGCATCTCAAAGTTGAGCTTGTGGCCTTTCTCAGAGGTGTAACAAAGAGCACAGCTTTCAGACTTCCCATTCTGTGGGCATGGGATGGGAAGTGATGGGGCCTGGCTGCTTCACAGAGCCACCTATGTGCAAGAACTCTGGAATTTGGTGTGCTGGGAGCCTGCCAACCCCCTGTCAACTGCTTCAAGCTGACTGAGAGGGAGAGGAGTTGTTGTGGAAACGCACACATGCACCTCCCTCATTCCCTGAGGCTAAGAACCACCCCACCACATACCAAATCACATTCTTTAACAGGAGCTGAAGCCAAACCTGAAACAGCAAGTTCTTAACCTAACCCCTGGTGTTTGCAACCTCAGGTACTCTGAATCCTACCCAGTAAACCCTTTGCTGCTGACCCATTGAGTTTAAAAAAACACAGTATTTTGTAGTTACTGGGAAATGGTGATTTTATGAACTAGATTCCACCTCATTCCTATGAGAAATCCTTAACAGCAGCTCTCAGATATCAGCTGTTCCTCTACAGATTCTGTTTTATGTAAATGGCTTTTATTTAATCTTTTATTTCCTGGCAACTCTCGCAATGTTGCTTTATAAGAGTAAGTTGCTGCTGTTGTAATACCAGAGGAGGCTGGGTGCCTGTGGCAGAACTGGGTTCTCTCAGTGTCCCTGCTGGGTTTTCCTGCCTCATTTATGCTGCCTTCTTCTCCAGGTCAAGCTTTCAGCTATCCAGAAGATTTTTTGTCTGTTGATCTTACCCTGCTTGTCCTTACGGTCACTGCTGAAGTGCTCCGGTTGTACCTGGGTAGGTCACGTTATCACTGTGCCTTCTTGTACAACATAAGCTCTAAGCGCTGATCATTCTGGAATCAAATGTGTGTCAAAACATGCCAGTTTAGCAGAATAACAGGTATTTGGAGGTTGTTGTTCAGTAATGTCATTAAGCTTTACCTGGCTGATCAATAGATTTCACCTCTCTTATGAAGACAGGCTGAGAGAACTGGGCTTGCTCAACCTGGAGAAGAGAAGGCTCTGGGAAGGCCTAAGGGCTTCATGTACACCAGTACTCAAGGCTTCAAAGGGCCTCCTGACCCCTGCCCAGATCTTGCTGAAACTTCATAAAGTCCTTTTTTAATAAGGAAACGAGTTAGTATTCAAATCTGTGCTTGATATTGCTGAGACCAGGTGGCTCTGTGATGGCTTCAGCTGACTTGCCAAGGGGTGATCTCAGCCTGCTGCCTTCAAGATTTGCACATGTTTGCTTGGAGCATTTGGGGCATGAATAAAGAAGCAAATTTCAAGCCTAATGTAGTTAAACAGCAAAATCTACTGAGACTGCTTCGAAATAAGATGCAAGGAAGAAAGAAGAGCAGCTTCTCCACAATGGTAGTAGTTTGAAATACAAGTAGCAGGGAATAGAGGAGATTTTGTGTTGTATAAGATCTTAATATCAGGATTGGATGCTCTCAGGTGTATGCTGCAGTCACACAAAGTGCAGGCTGGGGAGTTTGGGGGCAAGTTTGATGGTTGACCAAGAAGCTGAGTGATCAAAATGGGTTGCAGCTTCAGAGCTGATTATCTATGGTAGGAAAAGGTGGGAGCCAGGACTTGAGTATCCATGGACTGCTCTTTGTTCAGATTAACCTGGGTCAGCAAGAAGTGATTGTCCACTGGTGCTTGGGCTTGTTCTGATGGTCACTGACAGAGCCTGGTCAGGCCAGTATTTCAGTGTATGCTGAGCTGTAAGAACCAGAGCTGGTTTTGAACAGGAACATTCTAGACTTAGAGCTGTGATACTGTCAGAAGAAATCAAAGACTCACATCAGCTTTCCTTTCCTTCAAGGTGTAAGGGGGAACCTGACAGAAGAAGAGAGTTTGTTGGGGCTCAGTCTTGTGATAACAGTGGGCAGTGTGTTTCTGGCTGTATATTTCCTGGTGTGGCAAACCTATGTGCTGAAAACAGATGTCATCCTCAACAGTGTTCTGCTCATCTTCTATGGGATGGAGTCAATTCTCAAGATCTCAGCCATCGCTGCTTTTAACAGATAAACCTACAGGTCTTCAATGTGTTATCAACACATTTCTAATATAAAAGGTTGGGGTTATAGTTCATATATTTAATACTTCTATATATAAAAATCCTGTAAAACTTTCCTCTGTTTAAAGTACATGTTTTTGAGGGGCAGACCTGAGTGACAGGTAAAAAACATCCTGTCTGGCAGCTGTGTTACACTCTCTAAACTGTCAGTTTGTGGGCAAAGGCAAGAGGTGATTCAGCAAGACCTCTTAATGCTCTGGTATTCCTCAGGGATCCACACTCACTATTCATTGCCAACACACAGCAGCAGCCAGGGCATCATCTGAGCACTGCTGAGATGCTCAGATCACAGCACCTGCACCCAGAGTGACACAGAAATGAATCAGGGTGACACAGCATGGGCTCATTTCTGCTGTACCACCACGTTTGTGTTTGAGGGCACGGTTTCTCTGCTGCTCTCATTTGTGTTTTCAGACCCCAGTGGTAATTACCCTGACTTTACTAGGGCAGAACCTGATTTATCCCTGTGGGAATGAGCTGAATTGAGTTTTGTGCACAGCCAGAGAGCTGAGCTGCAGGGTTTGGGCAGCTGGAGAGACCAAAGGCCTCTGTAGCATGTAGTTTAACTAGGATGGCTTTAAGATGAGCCTAAACAGTCACTTGCTCTTCTGCCCTACTTAAAAGTTCCAATAGGAGTATTTCTCTTTGATGTTACATGTGTTTATACTGCAAAAATGACTGCATTTAAGTCTTTAAAGTTACGAGCTGTGTTGAAGCTCACAGTTTTTACTGTGTCAAACCCATGTATTAATAGCAAGCTTGGGGTATTTGAGGGGGATTTTGTACAAGCAGATTTTATATTTGGAAGTTCTTAAAGCTGTATTTACTTGTTCAAATAAATAAAGTTTTGGTTCTAAGAAGTGTTTGAAGTGCAGAGCATCTTGGTGACATCCTAGGCTACAACTAAGCTACACAAAGGAGGCTCAGGTGAACCCATGGTGTTCACAAGACCCCTCTGATCCTGCCACTGCTCCATGTAGGCCATTCTTCTGCTCTGGGAAGCATGCCTGAGGTCTGCCCTTGTTTGCAGTACCCAGGGGCTGAAAATCCAGCAGTGCAGGCCCTGTACAGCCCTGGCCACACTGTTGGCTTCTGGTGGTGGTAGAAGGGAGCAAAAGATGTAAGAAGCTACTGTGCAGGGGGCCAGTCTCATAATTTATACCCAGGGGAGCCACTTCAAAGGCCAGAAAACCCCAGCTTCATCCACAGTACACCAGCTCTGTCCACATCACAGAATCCCAGACTGGTTTGGGTTGGAAGGGACCTTGAAGCTCACCCAGCTCCAACCCCTGCCACGGCAGGGACACCTTCCACTCGAGCAGCTTGCTCCAAGCCCCTGGGTCCAACCTGGCCTTGAACACTGCCAGGGATGGGGCAGCCACAGCTTCTCTGGGCACCCTGTGCCAGCGCCTCAGCACCCTCACAGGGAAGAGCTTCTGCCTAAGAGCTCATCTCAGTCTCCTCTCTGGCAGGTTCAAGCCATTCCCCCTGGCCTGTCCCTACAGGCCTTTGTCCAAAGCCCCTCTCCAGCTTCCCTGTAGCCCCTTTAGGCACTGGAGCCGCTCTAATGTCTCCCCTTAAGGAGCCTTCTCCAGGCTGACCCAGCCCAGCTCTCTCAGCCTGGCTCTAGAGAAGACATTACAGCAGCTCTGTACCTGTTACACCACCGAGCCCTCACACATTGACATGAATCCGCCATGGCCAGACCCTGCTCAGTCAATGGCCCAACCAATCCACAGGAGCATGACTGCACCCACAAAGGTAACAGAAAAGCATCAGAACTGGGTGCAAGGAGCAGCATGGAAGCTGAACAATGAATGCTTCTGCATGACTCAAACACCCACCCGCTTGTCCTCCCAGGCTTGCTTGGCATGATGGAGTGTACCCATCACACTTGTTCCAAGGCGTGCCAGACACACTGAGCTCTGTGTACTCCATCAGTGAAAAACCCAACCCAAGCCAACCCCTCTCTGTGTGCAGGCAAACAGAAGCACAAACTCCTGATATTTACACCTGCCCTCCACAAAGCTCTGCAATAGAACATCTGACAGCTGTAGAGGAAACACTGCAAAGAGGAAATCATCTTTACCTGGCTGGAGGTGGTGCAGCAGATGGGGTCACACATGTTAATCTCAAGTTGCAGCCTCCTTCTTCCTCATGGTGCTCACTACAACAAAATCAATACAAACCATCAGCACAACTGCAGGTAGCAGAGAACCAGGGTGTAGGTTTAGAAGACATTAGAGTAAAGCTAGCGGGAGGTGTTCCTACCATGCAGTGTTTGACCCCACCGCAGATCACCACCCCCTCAGTTATGTCTCTACATCCATTCAGGGTTCTGTGCCATAAAACTAGATCCCCTCTGCTGCTCTCTGGGGAGATCTCCCCTGCAGGCCTGATCCAGCTCTAGGGCAGCAGCACAAGAGGGACGTGGAGCTGTTAGAGCAAGGCCAGAGGAGGCCATGGAGATGCTGTGAGGGCTGGAGCAGCTCTGCCATGGAGTCTACTAGGAGGTGTCCCTGCCTGTGGCAGGGGGCTGGAACTGGATGAGCTTTAAGGTCCCTTCCAACACAAACCAGTCCATGATTCTATAGTTCTCCATGGAGATATAGGGATATATATGATATAAAACATGGTGAACTCTTTGCTCCCTGACCATCCTGCAGATGAAAACCAAGCAGTGTCAGCAAACAATATGCTGACAGTCAGCAGTGGGGTAAACAGATACCTATAGTAATAAACACCCATTTTTTTGAGCTCATTCAGAGCAGGGCCTGGTGGCTTTCACACTGCTTATGGGGTCCTGGATGCAGTCAGTAACTACTGGGGGTTCCTGGCACCAACCCAGACTTGCACCCTCAGCAGGGCAGCTCAGATCTGCTGCAGTATTTGAATGGAATTCTATCTTAACTTGTCCATGTTCTGATTAGATGAGCAGATATTGGGGTACTTCTGCTGCTGACAGCCCTTCACTCTGTGATGAATGTGGGCTGAAGAAGCTCCAGCAGCTCCTCCATCTCAGGTGCCTCCAGGCTTTGACTGGGAATTGCCACTTGTGCTGCTGACCCTGACTTCACGACAGCTCCTCTCCATGCTGAGCTGGTAGACCACCCCAAGTGAATCAGGCCCTGGCCTCAGAGGGTTTCTCTGACCTTTCCAAACCATTCCCACTGTTCGGATAAGGCACAGCACAGCAAAGCCATTGATGACATTTGCCAGACAGAAGCTTGCAGTAGCTTTTCGTGAGGAAGCCCAACCCTCCTGGAACAGGACGAGCCAGTTGGATGAAAAGTGCATTAAAAACAGTGAGGAACACCTATTTTGAGAAGCTGGGTTTGGGTGGTGTTTGCTCTGCCAGGAAGAAGTCTTTGTTCTTGAGCCATCACAGGGGTGTTTGCCGCCAAGCTCATTTAAAAGGCTGATCCCGAGAGGCAAGTTTGGCCTCCTGGGATTTCCAATCTGGAGATACTCTGAGAGATAGGGATTTATTGGTCCACAGCCTCTCCGTGTTCCTCAGCAGGCAGGAATGATGTACAGCCCAAAACCCAGTGAAGGAGTGGGGCTGAGGAAGTGGTGCTCATCTGGAGCCACACAGGGAGTAAAGCCAGCGGAGCAGGAATACCAGAACCCCCCGGCACAGCAGGGTAATTCCCTCTCAGACCAGCATCAGCTGTTACAGGGAGGATGTAATAAGCTCCACTGTGGTTTTCTTCCCTGCCCAGAGGAAAAGCTGCCTCCTCCATGCAGCAGTTAGAGGTTTCCTGTGGGTGCAGCACCTCGCAGAAGCCCACTTCATCGTGAACATGGAGCTGAGGCCGACAGAAAGCACACACAGTGCCTAACACATCAAATAGCTTCTCCAGCAGAATCCTGCCACCTCCCTGTCTGCATCCTGAGAATGTCAACCTGGCCCAATGGTCCCAGTGTGTTATCCCAGTAGTAGATAACACATTTCAGGGCGTAGGGATCTGCTGCACTAAGCCTTTCCACTGGCAGGGTTCACCGGGGTCTGGCTGAGCCAATGTTCCCACTGTATTTCCCTTCTGTTGAACCAATATCCTTTCTCCTGCCTGGAATAGTGGCTGGTAGCCTCCAAGACCTGCTTCTCCTCGTGCTGGCGATGTTTCTTAGTGCATCCTTTGCTGAGATCCATGGGATCTCACTGACATCGCAGTGAGGATGATGCTGGGTGCTAGGTGGATACATCACACTGTGTATCAGTTCATGTTCCGCACGGTGGAAGAGGTTGATCTCCTGTCAGAACTGAGCTGTCATGCAGGGAAGTGTCTCTTCCACTGCCCATCCGGCTCACCCAGCAGCATTCCTCCTGCAGTAACTCACCTGGGGTGTTCCCCCTGCTCCTGTGGAGCTGAGCAGGAGCCCCCTTAGCAAGACAGGCACTGAAGGAAACCACAGGGCAGGGAGCTCCACAAGGACAGAGCTCAGGAAGCCTCCAGCCCTGTGTCCCGTGGTGGAAGTGCCTGATTTCCTTCTCTAGTGTCAGAGTTGCAGCTTGTTCTGCCCCGAGGCTGGTGACAAGGGGTCTCTACATACCATGGGTTCAACACACATCATAGGGATGAAGGGTGGCCTGTGATGCACCTGCACTTCAGTAGAATGGTCTCAAAAGCCCCATCCCTGGCAGTGTTCAAGGCCAGGTTGGACACAGGGGCTTGGATCAAGCTGCTCTAATGGAAGGTGTCCCTGCCCATGGCAGGGGTTGGAGCTGGAGGAACTTTAAGGTCCCTTCCAAACCATTCTATGATTCTACTCCTGCAAGAAGCAATTCTTGTTTTCCATGATTCTGCCTGGAGCCCTTCACTCCCCTCCTACACCACAGCGATTGCTTCACCTCAGTTCCTCCCCAGGGTGGGTTTAGCAATCACCCCCTCTCCCTTTGTAACCCCAGCACAGCTCTGCCAAAGCCATGTTTTACTTTTGCCCACTGCCAGGGGCTGAAGTCTGGGGCTGAGACATGTGGCACAGCCAGGCCCCACTACCCCCTGCCAGCTCCTGGTAGAGCTGAGGCAAGACAAGAGGCTTTACGGCCGTGTAACCCTAAGGAGCACAGTGCCATGGTGTGAGGTACCCCGACAGGGGCTCTGCTCCTCACCCCAACTGCTTGGGGGACCCGAAGAGTGAGGCTATTTTGCCCTCCCTGTGTCCCATGGCACTTTTCCCTGCTGCGGACAGCAGGCAGAAGCAGAGCTGGAGGAAAACAAGCCATGAGTCAGCGCGGAGCTGCGGAGGAGAGCACCGGGCTGCACAAAAGGTGCCTTGTTCCCCCCACAAGCAGCCTGGCAGCACATCCCCTCCCTCCCCGGCGATGGAAACCCAAGCCCCGCGCACTCCTTTGCCACCCGTGGCTGCCTCCAGGCTCCCTGTTATACACAATGTTCTCGGGTGGGAGACACCTCAAGTTCCACACGTCCGTCCCGAGCTCTCTGTGCCTTTGCATGGGGAGTGGGCGAAGGTGCAGGGCCGCCGGGGCGGCCGGCTCCTGGTTATACAGTAACCTGTTGCTCCGGGTGCCAGCTCCACCTCTCGCTGCCTGCACATCCCTCCCCTCCTCTGCTCTGCCAGGAAACCTCTGTCACCTGCTCGCAGACAGCCGGGGCGAGCGGCGCCGGCACCCAAGGGCACAGGGGAGGCGGCAGCGCGGGGACCCCCACCAGGCTGGAGCACGGGGTGGGCTCTGCCTCACTCTGCGCTCCATCGCTGGCCCTGGGCTCGCACGCAAAGTCCCGGGCAGGAGGCAAAGGGTGTTTGGCTGCTGGAGAATGGCAGCAGGATTGAAGTAGGAAGTCCCGGATAACTGCGGGAGAGGACATACGGGAGCAGAGGGGACACGAGCGGCTTCTCAGCACCGGTAAGTCCCTTCCTGCACACCCGAAACCTTCACATCCCCCTGCCCAACGTTCGTCTGCTTCCAAAGCCCGATGGGTGCAGCTGTGGAGGGAGAGTGGCGGGAGGGGCTCTGCTTGGGATGTGTCCCGGGGGGGGGGTGTGGGGGTGTGTGGGAAAAGTGGGAAAACGGCGTTTTCCAGCGTTGTTTTCTGGGGTAGTTCCCGTTCCTGCGCTTCCCACCGGGACGGGCCCAGTAGGTGGCACTTTTCTGGCAGCAGAACGCCCGTCTGGCATCGGGCAGGAGCTTTCGCTCTGCTGAAGTCTGGATAGTGCAGCTGGGAGCTGCTGCTTGTTTGCAAACCTCGGGGGTTCCTCCTTTGGGATGTGCGTGGAGGGAATTCGGCCATTCCCAGTAGGCACCGCAGGAGCTGCTGCGCTGGGTGCGTGTGCTCCCCATCACCGCATTCCAAATCGGAGCTTGGAGCTGCCCCGTTCCCTCAGCTCTGCCTCCTCGTGAGCCGCTGGCTGCATTCAACGGCTGGAGCGCAGTTTTCCTGTTCCCTTTCCCTTATTTGCCTGGAAAATGCCAGAGCAAACTCCACTGGGACAAGGCTCAGGGACGAGTCATTTTCCTGACGTTATACTTAAAGGCTGGGAAAGATTGTGAGACAACACAGTAGTAAAATCCAGTGATTGCCCTGTTGTAATTAGGGCAACGGGGAGTAACGCTTGAGTTGCCAGGCTGCTTCCAACCGCTGCACCGAGTGAGGGCTGTGACAAGGATCAGATCCCTCGGTGGCTGCTTTAGTGAGATCTGCTCCTAAAAGGGCTCTTTTTGAGTTTGAGAATGGCACTCAGCAGCCCTGCTGCCTGAAGCACAGACCCACTTTCACCTCAGGAGCACATTCCTGTCTCCATTTAGTGTAGTGATCGAGCTTTCAGGTGGTTAAGAGCAAAAATGAGTCCTTCATGCCCAGAAAGGGCAGGCAAGGAACTGAATCAAGGAGTCCCAGCACAGGACTATAGAGGGGCTTGAGATCCACTGCAGGATACCTGTGAGTGGAAAGGTCATTGCTTTGCGCTGTTTAAAAGCAAGGCTTAAACTGGTGATTGGGGTGATAGCAAGAGATTGATCTTTGCTGTGGTCGGACCTGGGCTGTACCTGGTGCTGGTTCCACCGCTGAAGCTGGGCTGATTGAGCCCTCCAGCACACGCAGATGATCGGAGCAGGATCCACTCTGCTGCACTCTGCAGGGCAGGGGGGTTTTGTCATATAATGATAGAGCTTAGAGGGACTTGGGGGTTCTTTGGGGCACCTGAGAGCAAGCTGAGCGCTGGCATCATTGAGCTGGACATTGGTGAAGTTCCTGTTTGCTTGGTGTCATGAAGCAGTTTTACAAGACCAAAGCTTTGGTTTCTGTCACTCTGCCGGTTCCCGTCAAGATCAGAGTGGGCAAAGACCTGAGAAAGGCAGCCTGGGTGCTGCACAGCAGGAGGAGGAAATGTTCTCTGGCACGATCTTTGTGCCACAGAGCAGACAGACTCTGTCCTTCAGTGCCCAACTTAGTTGACTGCAAACAAGTTCCCATCAGTTGGAGTGGCAAAACCCAGCCCCAAGGCTGGTGAAATAGGTCCTGAGCATTGCTTCTGGGGCTCCATCTGCCTGACTCCCATGGGTGCAACACTCGACCTGCATGAACCAGCTTGGGCAGCAGCTGGTTTGCAGGTGGATCAGAGAGAAGACACTGTCTGCTGTAACATGAACAGCAGGCACCATTTTGTTGGGCTGTCCCACTGTGGCTTCATCCAAGGGCATAAAGAGCCAGGGAACAGTTGTGCAGGATGAACCCAGGCTCTGCTCTGGTGGAGACCCTGTTTGGAGAACCAAAATCTGCCAGAAGTTTGTTAGGATCTGACCCTTGATGGGCTGGCTTTGTGCTGGAAAACTGAGTGCTTTTCACAGGGTCATGGATAACTTAGGCTAGAAGTAAAAGAGATTCCAAAGAAACCTTGATGTGCAGAAGGTCTCAGGAGGTTTCAGTCCTTGTGGTAGGCAAAGGAAGGAGTGAAACAAGGTGAATATATGCATCGGCTTGTGTGGGCTTGAGAAACATCCATATAAAATAAGTCCGGGTGCAAAGCCTGAGTGCATGGGGAGCCTCTGAGTCTCATTTCTGGCAGGCTGGATCCTGGCTGGGTGCTGCTTTGGTGCTGTGTTTCTGTCATGCTCTCTGCCTGCTTCCCTCTTCCATGCCATGGTCTCCCTGGAAGTGCCAGGTCAGGGAAGTTTGTGGGTTTGGTGGTTTTCTCCTTGGCCTCATGTCTGATTGACATTGCAGCAGTCAGCAATACTGCCCCTAACTCAAAGGCAGGTGGTGGTGCATCACCTTCAGCCTGAGTTTTATGTGATGGACAATAAAAATGATCACCATCCAAAACCACTCCAGCCTTGTGAGCCCTCCCTAGTGTCCCCCAGGCAGAAGCACCAGGGAATGTCCACAGACTTCCTGGAATGGCAGAGATGGTTTCCTGCACTGCAATAAAGCTTTATCAGCAGCAGCGTATGTGCCTGGAACAGCAGCAGTCACGAAGCAGGGGCAGATCTAGGTGCATAGGACTGTCAACACAGCCTCCTGACCCTCCCGACCCTCCCTGCTTTGGCCAAGGTTCAGCAGGTACCCAGAACACTCACCTGCCTGCCCAGGAACTGCTTGAGCCTCCCACTGGAAGGGAGGGCTCAGGTGGTACCTTCAGAATCCTCCCTGCTCATCCCACTGTGTTACAGGAGAGCCCTTGCACCATCATAAGTGATGCCTGTGTGACCCAGGAGATGGCATCCAAGGAGGCCCAAGATCAGTTTGGCTCCTGGATTTCCACTTGTCACCAGATCACAGCTTCTCATGTCAGGGTTACAACAGAGGGGAGCATTAAGGGTTTTCATGTAGCAGAGAGGCTGTGAGCAGCAGCTCCTTCTGCTCGCTGTGGGTTTGAAGTGGAAAGCTCAGGAAGAAAGGATGCTCTCACCCATCCCTAAAGTATTTAGCTCCTCTGGATCAAATCACTGTCAAGAGGGAGTCAAAGGGGATCCCAGAGGCAGCCAACCCCATGCATTGGTGGTATTCTGCTCCCATTTGAACAAGGGGAAAGTTTGTCCTTCCCCAATGCAGCCAGATGCTTCCTTCCTCCTGGCTGGGGATACTGCCACCAGCAAACCAGACACTCATGATGCAAAACCAAAAAGCCCTGGTGCTTTTACTTCCTGATAATCCAGATAAATCAGGAGGAATTGCAAGTAAAGAGGGAGGGAAGGGTGTGGAGCTGAGTGCTGGACCGGTTTGGAGCTCTTCATTCACCTGCACTGCAGTTCCCCTGGAGAGCTCAGCCCTTGCTCCCATTCCCCAGATAATCCCAAGGGCGTTACTGCAACGTGCTCACTGCCACTGAGGGAAAAGCCCAGAAGCTTCCCAGCCCGTGGGAAGGGGAAGCCTGGAGGTAGCTGTTCCTGCAGACACATATGACTCAGGGGAACCTACAGAGGAGAGTGACAAATCAACCTTGCTCACAGGCATAGTCATGGAATCCCAGACTGCTTTGGGTTGGAAGGGACCTTAAAGCTCATCCAGTTCCACCTCCTGTCACAGGCAGGGACACCTTCCACTAGAGCAGTTTGCTCCAAGCCCCTGTGTCCAACCTGGCCTTGAACACTGCCAGGGATGGGGCAGCCACAGCTTTGTGCAGTCTCCCACAAAGGCTTTCCTTACCCTGTTGAGACATCTGTGCCAGAAATCCTCATCTCAGGTGCCACATCCAGACTATGGTTGGTTGATCACCCACTGAGGCTTAGCCCACCTCTTCACCTCTCCTATCACACTCCCTGAAAGGCTCTCACAGCTTCTCCCAGGCATTCCAGCTGGGATGAAGGAGCTGAGCACCAGGACACAGGAAGGGGCAGCCAATGGGATCTTGGAACAGCCCTAGCTGTTGTGATGGGCAGATAAGGTACAAATGAGCCCTCAGTGCTCACAGGCCTCCAATCCAGCCTTGCCCCAGGTGAAGGCAGCGCTTTTAATGGTTGCAGGTGGTGGGTTGGGGTCTTTCAACACTTCCTTGGAAAAAGCCAGCAAATACTTATTTTGGTTTCCAGCTGAGTTCTGGCCCCCGGAAACTTTTTTATGAGATGAGCTTGTTTGAATTTTGCTCTTCCTGCTTCCTTTCTCTTTTCTTTTTCTGCCCTCTGTTTTATCAGTCTCAACCTGGCCAGATTTATATCCTCCAAAGGTAAAGTGCAGCCCATGTGAGGGGCAATAAACCAAAGTTCAGGCACCCAGCAGTAATGCCCAGCACTGTAGAGCAATTCAGAAAGTGAAATTAAGACCAAGTGAACAGGCACAGTCCAAGTCAGCATTACCCTCCCAGAGCACTGACACGTACCCAGCCTCTTGCTGAAGGTGACCAGAAGTGGGAACTATGTGGGATCTGAGCTGTTTCCAGCCTCTTTATGTGTCAGAGGTGTTGGCTGCCAAGAGAACCAGAGCTGCCACCAGCAAATGCAAAGCAAAACCCAAACCCTGACCCACTTAATGGCTGTGGACCACACAAAGGGGTTGTTCTATTCTGCTTCATTGCCACTAACAGGACTGTTTTAGGCTCACTCCTTACCACTGTGGCAGGATATGGGTAGCAGTGAGGAGGTGCTGCCCTCGTTCTAGGTATTGCTCATAGGTGGTAACAGAGGGCTGGGGCTTAGGCTGTGACTTGTGGACACAAAACCCTCCAAGTCTGGTTTGAGGCTGTCAGTGGTAACTGGATGGAGGAAGAAGCTTTTGCTGCAGATAAACACAGAGGTCTCCATTTGCCTGAGCCTCAGACACTCCTTTCATCAGTGAATTCACTTGTAAAAACACTGGGGAGAGAAGAGAGGAAAGTAATTGCACCCACACCATCCCCTCATAAATCACAGGCTAGAGCCTCCTCTCATGCCTGATACTGCTGCCTCTTAATGATAGCTGTGCTCAGCTGAGGAGCCAAGCAGAGACAGGCTTTGTGCAGCAGGCAGCTCTAATTGAACCTCCCTGCTCCCTAGGAAGACATGCATGTTTTCCACTGGGGAGGAAGGGAATAGACTCATCTGTGGCCATTCCCCTGGGTTAATTCCAAACACTTTCACACAGGGAGGCAGTTCGGTTTGTTTTCAGTACCTGATACTCCTGGTGTTGTTTCAAGGTTGGGATATGGGGCTTTGAAAACTCCTTGAAGAAGGAAGAGGAAAACCATGTATCCAGATTTACTGGTCAGGTGTGGATGGTGCTTGTCTGCTCTAAGGCTGGGTAGTAAGAAATGGCTCCTCAGTTGATGTACATGACCATAGTGATAATGCAGATTGTTCCTTGCTGAGACTGCAGCCTTTAATATCTGTGTCCCAGACTGCACCCAAGCAAATCCTCTGATTGGAATTAGATAGACTTCAAGAGGCTTGAACCATGCCCAGATCCACATGAGAAGAGAGGCAGGTCCCTCAGACTGGCAGGGGAAGGAGCCCTGTAGCACCAGGCACCTGCAGGCCAGCATCTCTTGATGATCTGCAGATGGGCTTCGTGCATTGCTGACTCACCTCCACCTTCCCACCACCCGAGAACACCTAAACTGCAGGAGGCATCTGAGCTATCGGAATGGCAGTTTGTTCTACTGATGTCAAAGGGCTGATTCCCAAGCAGTGGGAGTCAGCATTCTCCAGCTGGGCTTGCAGCAGTAGTTGACAACCCAAGTCCAGCATCCAGCACATGCTCACTCCAATGAAGGCAGAGTAGGGTATGAATAACATGGGGAAAACCATCAAATCCCAGCCTGGTTTGGGTGGGAAGGGACCTTAAAGCTCATCCAGCTCCCAACCCCTGTCACGGGTAGGGACACCTTCCACTCGAGCAGCTTGCTCCAAGCCCCTGGGTCCAACCTGGCCTTGAACACTGCCAGGGATGGGGCAGCCACAGCTTCTCTGGGGTGCCAGTGTCTCAGCACCCTCATAGGGAAGGGCTTATATCTTATACCTAACCTGAACTTCCCCTGTTTCAGTTTTAACCCATTCCCCCTTGTCCTGTCACTACAGAAGAGACAGGTTGAGAGAGTAATCATGGCAGAACAACTCTCAGGGTTAACTGTAGATCCATAGGACTGTCCAGTTGGATGCTGTGAGTTGCTACTACTTGAAAATGAAGTCGATGAAGCTTCACCAGCTGAAAAGTGACTACCAGAAGAGCCACAGTTCAGTGGGACGAGCTGCTGCACTCAACTGGGCAGAGCAGGTTGAGCAGGATCAATGAAGAACGGATGTACCAGAGCTGTGCTCACTGCTGGGCTCTGCCAGAATGAGTAGGTAACACCCTAGGTGTGGTCAGGCCACTGCCTCAGCAATCCTCTTGACATGGAAGCACCCTCTTTCTTCTGCTCCGAGCTTGGAAATGAAGAAGGAGGGTCCCTCATGTATGTGACTGAAGTTATGGAACATCCAATACTCCAGCTTGGAAGGGAGACAGTTGAGGTGCTGCTCTGCTTGAGATCTGGGATACAGCCTGTAGTGTGGAGACAGTGAACAGGGAGCAGTTCATTACTAACAGACCTGGGGGCATCCCATGATCCTGGCAGCTGGCAAGTGCCCATTGGACAAAAGGAGGTGGCCAGGCTGAGCTGTGGAGCATCTTGCTGCAGGCCATTCAGCATGCCAAGAGTTTACACGTGGCCAGATGCAGCTGGGCAAATTCAGGGATGAGATGAAAAAGGGCAACAAAAGCTCCTAAATCCCACTGCTGGAGGCTGGGAAACACTGCAGAGAGCCTTCTGTGTGCCTGTCCTGTTCCAGTCCTCTCCTCTGGGCTACCAGAGCTATGTGTGTGGTCCCAGCCTGCCACCCAAGCTGGAACTGAGCTCTGGGAGAGGGGATGGAGCACTCCATGTCCAGGCAGTTCTGGAATCCCGTGTTTCTGTGTCCTCTGAGTCCAGAGGGAGGATGAAGGGAGGAGAGGAGCTCCCGCCCTGGTGCCTGTCAGTGGAAGGAGACGTGGTGCAAGTCTAATCACAGCCTTGGAAGTGAGGACTGAGGGAAACTGGAAGAGAGAAGCCGTGCAAAGCCCGCCTGCCACAGCCGCATGCAGGCGAGACCAGACAGGCCCCACAACATCTGCTCCATCCCTGGCACAAGCCCAGGAACACTCCTGCTCCCTGCTGCTGCTGCCAAGACCTTGCAAGTGAATGGGCAAAGGTGAGAAGCATCTAAAGCAGTGGAGAAGAGTGGAAGAGCTCTAGGCTGTCACCAGCCCACAGTCCCTAGTGTTCTCTAGAGCTCGGTGTGTGATGCCAACTCCAACATGATCAGTCCTTGATAAGCCAAGTGCATGTAGCTGCCAGATCACTGCTTGTAGGGGCCATGCTCTGCTCCAGCACCACACAGTGACAGGCACTCAGGGCCTCCTGTGTCAGACTCCTGTCCCCTGATAGCTCAAGCTAAAGAGGACCTGGTTGGCTCAGGACATCCAGCTCAGCAGTACCCCCACCCAGTCTCTTGCCAACAGCAAGTACCAAGTGATCCCTTGGAATCACTCCTGGTTTCTCCCAGCCCAGGTCTGCTGCAGGGACCGATTGTGCTCCTTCCTCCTCGCCCCTGCAGGAGATCAGGGGGAGTTCGTGCCAACACTGTTAAAACATTCCTTCAGTGTAAGATTAGAAAGTGCCATTTCAATCCTTTAGATAAAGCCAGCCTCACACATCCTTCTATTCTACATGGAACAAAGAGCAAAGGGAACATTCCTCTTTTGGGTTTGGAATGATTTCTCATGGGACTGGTCTCACCATGGAACTGGCTGTTCATGATGCAGAACCTGCTGGCATCATCCAGGGGTTGGTGGCTTTCCTGAAAGCCCAGAAACCAGAGATCAGCCCAGATTAGAGCTCAGCAGGCTGCAGAAGCCCAGAGTTTAGTGCTCACATGGAGGGGGAGCCTCCACAGCCAGCAGTGATGCTGTTTGAGCCATTTCCAGCTCTCACACTTCTGCGATGCTCCTTCCTTGTGCCTGCACAGGGGCTGGGAGTCATATTCTGGAGCTGATCTGGCTGGAAAATAGAGCAGTGAGTTAAGAAAATGTCCATGTGGAGGAATGGGGATCCAGCCCCATCAGTGTCTGCTCTGGGTTGGAGTGATCCTGCTGGTGGTGGCTGGGGACAGCAGGAGGCTGGAAGTGCTGAAGCTGCTCCTGGAGCCAACATTGACTTCTCACAGTGGCTAGGAGAGAATCAGGACCATTTGCCCTTCTTCAGCCCAGGTTTCAGAGTGAAAATCAAGTGGGAATGTGGAAGCAGGAGGGAGGAACTGCCAGGCAGCTCTTCCCTGAGGAACAGCCCATTGCTTCTTCCAGCACCAGTTCTCCAAGCCAGGTAGCACATCCCAAGTAGTCACCTGTGTATTCCTCTTGGTGAGGTTGTAAATGTCTCTGGTGGGAGCAGAGCCCTAAGGATGTGCTGAAGGAGGCACAGGAGACCTCTGTCAGCTCAATGAGCTGACATCCCAACTCTGATGTGCAGTTTGTGTCTTAGGAAACGAGCAAGTTTCCTGCACAGGGTTTTTGGGAATAGCACCAGATTCTCCTCCCCTCACTGCTTCCTGTCACTGTCCATCTTGTCATGGGAACCCAAAGTCAGAGCAGGGCTATCCCCAGCTGGGCAGGAAAGTTTGGTTAAATATTTCCCAACAAAACATGTTTTGTATTAGCAACAAGCTGGGGAGACTCTGTGGGAATCCAGGAGTGTCAGCATGTTGCAGGTAAAACAAACAAAAGACTGACAGCAAATACCCAGTTGGATGAACTCCTATTTCTGCCTTTCAGAGGTGACTGGGAACTGATAAATCACCATTTCCATATGGAATTGTATCTATCTTGACATATCCAGACGGGTTAGTAAGGCATGGATCAGAGCAGACATTCTGGGGATTGAAAAGGCCTGGAGCCAGGCTGAGAGAGCTGGGCTGGGTCAGCCTGGAGAAGAGAAGGCTCCTTAAGGGGAGACCTGAGAGCAGCTCCAGTGCCTAAAGGGGCTGCAGGAAACCTGGAGAGGGGCTTTGGACAAGGGCCTGTAGGGACAGGCCAAGGGGAATGAACCTGCCNGGGGAGACCTGAGAGCAGCTCCAGTGCCTAAAGGGGCTGCAGGAAACCTGGAGAGGGGCTTTGGACAAGGGCCTGTAGGGACAGGCCAAGGGGAATGGCTTGAACCTGCCAGAGGGGAGACTGAGATGAGCTCTTAAGCAGAAGCTCTTCCCTGTGAGGGTGCTGAGGCACTGGCACAGGGTGCCCAGAGAAGCTGTGGCTGCCCCATCCCTGGCAGTGTTCAAGGCCAGGTTGGACCCAGGGGCTTGGAGCAAGCTGCTTGAGTGGAAGGTGTCCCTGCCCGTGGCAGGGGTTGGAGCTGGGTGAGCTTTTTTCCAACCCAAACTGTTGTGAAACACCAGCAGAAAGAAGAAAGCTGGATGACATTATCACTAAAACCACCCAGGTGCTGCTGCCTGGACTCCTTGTGCCCATTTCCCCCCTCAGCAGCTCTCCTGAGCCATGTGAGTGATCCACCCCCGTGGATTCCAGCCCAGGCATTTATTTCTATTACACGTGCCAGGCCCAGGTCTGGCTCTTTGTGCTCCTGCTCCAGCTCTCAGCCACGTACCTGTATCTCAGGGCAGCCTGAGATGAGAGGAGGTCTGAGGAAACCAAGAGCAGCCCCTCCACAAGACCTTGTTCACTCTGTACAAGCCAAAGGGAAGATGCCCCATCAGAGCCCTGAGTGCACGGTGGGGGGCTGAATACACCCTCCAAGAAACACTCTAGAAGCTGGCCTGGACCCTACCACTTCTCCAGGAGCATGGCTGCCATCAGGTTCAACTGGTAGGAGCCTGTTTTCCTGCAGTGACCATCAGCACTCCTATGTGCCAGGGTTCAGGTCAAAGGAATTGTTAGCAAGCAGCCAAAAATACACCAACAGGAAGTGAGGAGGAAGTACAAAATGGGGTGGGAAGGGATGGCAGCCAGTGCTGCTGGGATTAGCCCAAGCAGGCTGGGGAAGCCTTCAGCATCAAATGGGATGTGATTCAAGAGATGAATCTCCTCCCTCGAATCTTTGTCCCACCCGCTCAGAGTGAGTTTTACACCGGGAAATGAGAGTTCCAATGAATTCCCTTCCCCAAACCCAACCTGCTGTGGGCAGATGGGTGGGAGTAGGGAGCAGAGTGAAGTAGCTACTCGCTGGTGCAGGCAGAGGGAGATGGGCTGCAGCTTTCTCCCTTGCTTTAGGGTAGATATGATGGTGTCACCTACCTATACAGAAAATACGTAGCTCTTGGTTGAGGTTTAACAGTCA
Organism: Agapornis roseicollis; assembly: GCA_002631895.1. Taxonomy (NCBI): domain Eukaryota; kingdom Metazoa; phylum Chordata; class Aves; order Psittaciformes; family Psittacidae; genus Agapornis; species Agapornis roseicollis. Next base: position 76,906 of record NDXB01007149.1, on the reverse strand, counting down.
TCTAACCCCAGAGACCTCAGGGTGACCATGTTGAAGACAGACTGGAGCTAAACATGGTCCCAAAACAGCTCTCAGCCTAATAACAGGCACTTCTCTGATGAAGAAAAGCTCTTGGCACACTCAGTGCCCTGCTATATGCCTGAATTTCTGCCAAGGGAGTGAATCAATGCTTCAGGGAGTGACCAAAAATGCCCTTCCTTTAGGAGGAGGTGGTGGAAACATCCCATCCATCTCAGCACCTCTGTCTTGGCTCATGAACCGGGCAGAATGGGGAAGTCCACTGGCAAGTAAAACTCTTCTGACCTTCCCAGGGTGAGGGACTAGCACCCAGTTGTCCTTCCTTAAAGGATTCCAGCCCTGTTTGAGCTGGCATCAGCCAGGCAAGTGATGCTCAGGTTTAAGTATCAAGATCCTCCTGGAATTAAAGGCTGTTGCTGAGAAGTAATGTGAAAAAGGCCAGGTTGGATGGGGCTTGGAGCAGCCTGCTGTAGTGGAAGGCATCACTGCCCATGGCAGGGGTTTAGAACTGGATGACCTTATGGTCCTTTCCAATCCAAGCCATTCTGGGATTCTAAAATCATAGAATCATAGAATAGTTTGGGTTGGAAAGGACCTTAAGATCATCCAGTTCCAACCCCCCTGCCATAAGCAGGGACACCTCACACTAAACCACCCAAAGATTCGTCCAACCTGGCCTTGAACACCGCCAGCGGTGGAGCATTCACAACTTCCCTGGGCAACCCATTCCAGTGCCTCACCACCCTAACAGGAAAGAATTTCTTCCTTATATCCAGTCTAAACCTCTCCTGTTTAAGTTTGAACCCGTTACCCCTTGTCCCGTCACTACAGTCCCTACTGAAGAGTCCTTCCCCAGCATCCCTATAGGCCCCCTTCAGATACTGGAAGGCTGCTATGAGGTCTCTTCGCAGCCTAATGAGTCATGCTGCCAAATTACTCTGTCAGACTTCATGTAAAAGCAGTACCAAAGTGGGGGTGCTTAGGTCAGCTGAGGGGTGCACAGCAGGGACATGAGGTGGGGTCACAGTGAACTTGCACACTAAAACATCAGTTAATGAACAATGAAGCACTTGAGTGATGAGCTCAAAGGAGCTGTGACAGCAGAGGCCAATCTGTCACTGACCTGTATGGCCACAGCTGGCAGACCAGTGGGCAGCAGGGACTAACAAGAACCACTGGGGTATGGTGTCAGTGCAGACCTGGCAGCTGATGAATGGACCAGAGCACTGTAAACCTTCTGGAAGAAGCAGATGTGCTATGGGTGCTTTGCATGCACACCCCACCACCTTCCAGGCACAGGTGGGACAGCCCTGAGCAACTCAGGTGCTTGCCTTGAAGTCCCACCACAATGAATACCAGTCAGAGCCTTCACATCATTGTGTGAAGCCGCAGGGACCCAGCAGCAACCCCAGCACCTTCTCCATCCCCAGCCACCTGCTCATCCTGCTTTGTCTGAGTCTCTCAACTGTTTCACAACAAGCCAGGAAAAGCCATAAAAGAAATGAGAGATCCCCTTGAGAGGTGCATGTGAGGAACAGCAGACACTAGCACAGGGTTTTGGTTCCTGCCTGGACATGGGGGTGATGCAGTGCCCTCCTTCAGGCTGGAGCAGCACAGGGCAGTGCCATGGGCCATTATGCATCTCCTGCTCTGGAATATCACACACACACACACACACACATGCAGAGTCACTCCCTGGTTTTACTGGCCTGAATGTCTGAACCTTGAATTTTACACAGAGAAAATAGTCAGTGTCAAATCCTTCCCCCCTTTATAAAATCACAGCTCTGACTCTCTTGCAGTGGTGATCCAGATCCCGTAGTCCAGCTCCAGGCCAGGAAAAGGGGATCATTTTGGGGGGAAGTGTGTGACTCACATTACACTTTCTCCCATTGGAACAGTTTTGGAACTGGGGTCCTTTTTGTTTACCCCATTTAATCAGCTTTATACAAGACACATTCACCCATCTCCTTCCATCCTTCCAAGGCTCTTTCTGGGCCTGCCCTTAACTGCAACCCAAGTGCAGGTAAAGCTCAGCCCTCTTGGCAAGTGATGGTCTCAGCAGCCAAACAGCAAGCCCAGACCTGCGCCATGGCTTTCCTCCACCCAGGTCCCGCAGGAGCCCTCCAAGGGTAAATCCAGGAGCTGTGACTCAGCACAGGGACTCTGCAAACACCTCTTTCACTTTCAGAGGGGTAGTGGAGGCAACTGCCAGGTTTTGCCCAAGATCCTGGAGATTGGGCTTATTTATGCATTTCCCCTGGGTATTTATAGAGCAAGGCACTGTCTGGACTTGTTTTTGGTTGTGTTTCTTGAAGGGAGATTTTTACCTCCTGGCAGGAATAGCAAAGCTCCTCACTGGGTTCAGCCTGCAGCAGAACCTTCCTCTCCCCAACCTGAGAGCCTCCAGCCCTGGACTCCTCACCTGGACCTGAGCTAAGGTCTGTTTGCACCTCACCTCCAGGCTGGAAAGAGCCACAGGCAGCGTGTGGGTACCTGTGGGCTGGGGACACTTCCTGGTGCTGTCTGCAGGTGGTTGTTGAATGCTGGTTAATGTAGGCACTTCTGCTCCATGGTGTCAGTTTGGGTTCCTGAGCCACTGGTTCAGCCCCTGGGAGCCAGCAAATCCCTCAGATCCAGGGGAACTCAGTAGGCCTCAGGCCAAACCTGGTGGCTGGAGAAGGGTGTGAATGTTCCCTTCTTGGTGTTAGGAAGCCAATCTCTACATTCCCATTGGCAGGGGGTTGGAACTTGGTAATCTTAAATTCCTTTCCAACCTGAACCAGAAAATACTCTAGGCCCACATTACTGTTTCTGAGGAGGAGGGTGAACAAGGCACAGGCTGCTTGGGAATGTGATCCTCAGTGCTGGATCTAGATCTTACCCTGATGCTCTGCAGTATTTGGGCACAATGCACAAGAAGTGGCAGTGGGGGTCCATCAGAACTGGTAAAGGGGTGGCTAGAGATCTGAGGTGCCGCAGTCTGAAAGAGCTGCTGCTGCTTCTCCCATGGAGGGTGAAGAGCTCTTGGTTCCCTGCTCAGGCCTGTGCTGGCCTGTTGGGCTGGGCTGTATTTATTCAGGTGCCTGTCTTCTGGAGAATCTCCACAATGTGAAACATCCACGGACAGAGCAGGGAGTGTTTCTTCCACATACTAAGCAGGTTGTACCCAACGTCTGTGAATGGAACTGCTGTAACAGGGTACATGCCATGCATGCCCTGAGATGACATACGTGTTCACCCGCACCTCTTCCATAGGGCTTGTGTCTTCACAACGTGACCTGTGATCTTGGGTGCCTTTGTCACTGTAAGATAAGTGGAAGGGTGCCATGGGTTGGAGGGAGGGAGGGAGAATGCTGCGAGGGCTGGAGCAGCTCTGCTCTGGAGTCAGGCTGAGAGAGCTGGGCTGGGTCAGCCTGGAGAAGAGAAGGCTCCTTAAGGGGAGATCTGAGAGCAGCTCCAGTGCCTAAAGGGGTTCCAGGAAACCTGGAGAGGGGCTTTGGACAAGGGCCTATAGGGTCAGGCCAAGGGGAATGGCTTGAACCTGCCAGAGGGGAGACTGAGATGAGCTCTTAGGCAGAAGCTCTTCCCTGTGAGGGTGCTGAGGCACTGGCACAGGGTGCCCAGAGAAGCTGTGGCTGCCCCATCCCTGGCAGCGTTCAAGACCAGGATCTTTAAGGTCCCTTCCAACCCAGACCACTCTCTGCGTCTGTGATTCTATGGACCTGTTCCAGAAACACTTCAGGCTACAGACATCAAACCTTATTTAACACCTTTTTGTGACACACGGGTTACCCCATCTCTGTCACTGCCATGGCTCCAGGTGGGAAAACATTTTGACACTAGTTTTTGTGGGCATTTTGGAAGTCCTGTCACACTTGGGAGATTACAGTGGGATGATGGATGGAAACAAGGACAAGGTCTGTTAGGAATGGGTTAGAGCACACTAGTAAAAACTTATTGTTACTCCTAGGTAGCGGCTTTGGGGGGGTGGTATATATTTCTACTGTTCCATCAAAAGCTGTTGTGTTTTGACAGGCAGTTCCCTGCTGCCACAATCATGAATCCTAACGGCTTTTCATACTGACACTACCTGATTGTTGTCTTAAAGGTCCTCTTAGACCCATGATGAAGAACACTCAGACACCAGATGCTGCTCACATTATTAACAGTGATAACAACAGCCCTAAAAGACACCACTATTTCCCATTTTTAAGTTGCCCACTCAAGCCTTTTCCATGTGCTATAAGAACAAAATGGAATGACCACAGCAGACAAGAGTGCATCATAAAAATAACACGGGACAATAGATGCCATCAGCCCAAAGGAAGAGCTCTTACTCCTTCCTCTCCCATTGAGCTTCTCCACCCTTGCAAGCTTGCAGCTCCCTCTTCAAAGAAACTCACACAAGCCAAAACAATGTATGGCCCGCTTCCATTTGCTATAAAAGCCCACAGATGTAGCCCAGACAACAATGCCAGGCTCCTGCCATGGCTCTGGGTGTCTTCAGGAGGATATTTGACCTCCAAGGATAAGACCGGCCGGAAAATCAGGGAGTGAGATTTCCTTTGCTTTAAAGCACAACAGGGCTTCACCCACCAACATGTCCTTCAGCAGTGATTTGTGCTGCCCTCCCCAAGGCCGTCCAGCATATCAGATCTGGCCTGGGACAGTCACAGTGACAGGTTTTAGCACCGTTTCCTCTGAAGTCCCCAGGAAAAAGCATAATAGTGTCCCCATGGCCAGGATCTGAGCCTAGCTTAGCTGCTGGATCCCATTAAACACCATGCTCATGAGCACGACTTAGGTGACCCATGAAGAAACTATGCCCTGCACCACCAGATGGTCTTGAACTGGGTTTGATGGGGCTGAGGGAAAGGCAGCCCCTGCACAGCCTCACATCAAACAGCACAATTCACTTCTCACTTCCCTTCCTACGCTGTTGGGGAAGGAGCAGAAGCAGCCACACCCTGCAGGGAGATAGGAGGGAGATCAGGAACCCTCTAATGTGGGAAGAGAGAGCCACAGCTCAGTGACAGCAGGGAGAGGATGTGTTCAGAGGCTGCAGCCTGAGAGAGCTCTTAGGGGTGCCCCACAGGGAGGGGGAGATGATCTGGGGAGCAGCAGCCACCCAACCCCAGCCTCATCTCATCTCTCAAGTCTTATCTTTGGTTCTGGCCACAAGGACTCTCAGCCCTTTCTTCATCATTATAGAATGATTTGGGTCAGGGGACACTTAAAGCTTCCTGCTGAACCAGGAACCTCTTGTCCAGGCTGACCCAGCCCAGCTCTCTCAGCCTGGCTCCAGAGTAGAGCTGCTCCAGCCCTCGCAGCAGCTCCATAGCCTCCTCTGACCTCGCTCCAACAGCTCCATGTCCCTCTGGTGCTGTTCCCAAGAGCTGGATCAGGGCTGCAGGGGGGTTGTCCCTAGAGTGCAGCAGAGGAGCAGGATCACCCCTTCACTTTCCTCATCTTAAGTCCCGTTATCTCTAACAAAACCATTACAAAAGTCAGAACCATGTTCCCTGGCCCCAAGCTTCCAGCTGGGCTTCAATTAATATCAATTAATTTAAAGTGAATTAGAAGCTGTGTTGTGAGGCTCTGTCCTGGTTTAACTTGGCCAGCATCACAACACACCCTCATCTCCATCACCGAAAGCTGAATACAGCCCTGCCCCCCAGTACAGCAGTTGGGGGTAGGCAAAGGCTAAATAGTGAAGATAGCAGGAATAAATAAGATGGAGCCCAGCAGGGAAGGATTTGCTGCCTTGGCACCACACTTATTGCTCCCACCTTCATGCAGGTGCCCTGGAAGGGAAGACAGGCTTCCAGTGGTGCTGGGTGACAGGAGAGAGGACACAGGTTCACTGTGCTGTAAGTGCCAAGAAGGTCACTTGATGGGAAATGTCAGAAGGAGCAGTTTACAAGCAGATCCTCACTGCAAGGTCAGTGGTGTTAATGCAAAAGACTTTTGGAGCCTTCTGCTCTCTGCTTATGGTGGATGTTCCTCAAGCAGCCCATTAGCAAGTCATTATGACACCTGCAGAGTCCAGTAGCCTTTCCACTAGCACTAGCCTAAGTACACAGCAGCTTATCCTGCCTTCCTCTTGAGAGCCCAGCTTATCCTGTCACTGCTTCCTTATCAGCTATAGAGAGATAAAGAACTGGCTCATTTTATGGCCAGTCTCGCTTCACCCTGCAGCTGAGCACCAACTTCTGCCACTGTCACAGGGGCTACTGCTTTGGCAGCCAAAAGGCTTTGACCAGGGATCCTCTAAAAGCAGGAGGAGATCCCAACACTGTCTTTTGGACAGAGCTCCTGAAGGAGGAATAACAACCAGGGTGACCTGGGCTGCATCACAGGTTCCTCCTGTTGTGTCATGCTAGGGCCTGGGAGCCAAGTTGGTGTCACTTACCTGCTGGCATCACCTGGATTTCAGTCCATTAAGGACACAGCCCTGGGGCAGTAAGTGAAAGGGAGCCAGGAATGTTCCATTAACAGGCAGAAACATTCCCAGGTATGATCCTGAGCCGTGGCACTGAGTTGATTGGATGGTGCAGGGTAAACAGACCAGGGCTGGGTTTATGAGAGCCCTTTCCCTTCTCCAGGTATCTTATGCTAATGCCCACAGAGATCTGGGAGATAGGAAGGGGAGGAGGAGTGTAAAAGGAAACCAGCAGACAGCTATTAACAGAGGGAAAATTCACAGGTACCCAGGCCTGGGACCAGGGACAGGTTTTATTACACTGCCAGGGGCTGGCAGAACACCAAGTTTCTCCTCTAATGTGTGTCTGAGGCTGGATCTGTGTGTGCACAGACTTTGGTATCAACCACGAGATGGAAAAGGGGAATTTTAACATATGAGCTGCAAAATCCATGTCAGGGCAATTTCTAAGTGTCCCAGTGCCAGCACAGGAGGGTTTCTGTGACACAAAGGAGGGTGGAAGCCCAAAACCACCCTTCTTTGGGGTGTGTGGCAGTGCAAAACTGTTAGCAGGATACAACTCACGAGCTGTGTGCTTCACCTGGATCTCCACAAAACACATCCCTCTGAGCAACAGCTGTGTTCAGAGCACAGAGAAACCATGAGTCTGTCCTCATCTCGGGGTGAAACACGCAGCAAAACACCACAAATGAGCATTTCCAATGGGAGGAATAGGAATAGATAGGTAAGGAATCCAGGGCAGCTCTACTGACAGTCCAACAGGCCCTGCCCCAGAGTCAGCCTCCAGAGAGGAAATCCGAAGTGCAAGGGATGACTCCAAAGTATCCCCTGGCGAATTCACATGCTTCAGCCTAAACTCAGTCAGGAAAACCCCATGGCCAAGCACGTTCAAAGGTGCCCTTGCAGGGAATCCCACTCAAGACACTAATTTCTTCCTTCAGGCCAGCAATGAGTGTTTTAAAGCCAAACCATGTTTTAAAGCCACACCTTTGGATTCTGACCACATTATGGTGAGCAGGGTCTGACCTCAGCCCATGGCAGGAGCCTCCTGAGCCTTGCAAAGAGGATAAAAATTCCTGAAGACTTTGTCCTGGCTTTGCTTCAGCTCCTGCACTGGAGCAGAGGTGATGTCTCGGATGCTAATACAAAGAGTTCTGAGGTTTGGTTATACCTTGTTTTATACCTTGTTTGCCCTTTACCTTTTTCCCTCCCCTTGAAGTTGTGTTCTCAGAGCAGTGCCTGCATCTCTCTCAGATCTTCTCTCATGGTATTAGTAATTCTCATCTGAAAGAGGAGGGAAATAACCTGCCTATTTCTCACCAAGCACCTCAGCCATCCCAGTAAACTCCTCTCCATCCTCATGGGCCAGTGAAGCAGCATCCACAGTTATCCCAACTATTCCCTATACGGCAATGCCCTGGGAAGGATGCTTTAACTGGTCTAGAGCTTGGAATTGCTGCGTAACAGGAGATAATGGCACTACAGGCATGAAAAGTGACTCAGGACAGTTAACAGCACACAGCCACAGGGATCCATGTGTGTGTTAATGGTCTCCGACAGGCCATGAAGGCAAAAGCCACATCCACCCACCTATCCATCCCTGCTGGACTGCAGGCAGGGCTGCTCCACTAGGAAAAGACATGCTGGAATACCACAGAGTGGGGATGTGCCTGTAAGGGATAGGCAAGAGGAGAGAGGTGGGCATAGGGTTGGGAAAGGCATCCTGGTCAGAGCTGTGAGAGGTGTCCGAGCCATAGGGCAGACCAAGGAAGCCCCATGGTACTCACTTCACTGCTTGGAGAGCCCAGATGAAGGTGGAAAAGGGCAGTACACACACGGATACATCATCTGATGGTGTTTTCTAACACTAACCCTGTCTCTTCTGCTTCTGCTGCAGTTGCCTGTCCTGTGAAGCGACATGAGTCTCAAGGGATCCCTCAGCAGCAACCCTGGCTCTTCAAAGTAAGGATCTCCATGGTGGGCTTCCTCCACGCTGGCACATCTCCTCCTTCCAACCAAACAGGGGGATGCTTCCAGTGGTACCACCGCTCCCCATGTCCCTGCTGCTTGTTTCACCCTTCCTGGGCACCTCAGAAGCTGTGCCCATAGCCAGAATTGCTGCCTCTTGTGTCCTGCATGCTGGTTATGGCACATCAGATGGAGGGAAAAGAGGGACACCATGACCCTCTTCACCTGCACACAACCCTGCAGCTTGGGGGCTTCAGCAGTTTCCCAAAGGAGACAGAACCCCCAGCTCTCCAACCATCCTGCATGCTCCTGGACTCTGGAGAGCAGGGTGTAGGTGTGTGAGCACCAGGAACCACTGCCTGCCCTCAGGGGGACACAGGGACAGCACAGAGTGCCACTGGCCAGCCACTGGCTCACTGCACCATGCAGGACAGTGTCTGAAACCCTGAGGTCCCACTTTGATCCTCCCCTGCCAGGCCTGAGCTGCAGAAAACACTGTTCCTTCCTGGTTATGCACTGCTGGGCACAACCCAGGCATGGGGGGCTGGCCTTACCAGGTATATAACCCATGCTTGGAGACCTGACACCCCAAAATTCAAGTGTTTGCACACAGCTATGGCTTGAACCTGCCAGAGGGGAGACTGAGATGAGCTCTTAGGCAGAAGCTCTTCCCTGTGAGGGTGCTGAGGCGNTGTGAGCACCAGGAACCACTGCCTGCCCTCAGGGGGACACAGGGACAGCACAGAGTGCCACTGGCCAGCCACTGGCTCACTGCACCATGCAGGACAGTGTCTGAAACCCTGAGGTCCCACTTTGATCCTCCCCTGCCAGGCCTGAGCTGCAGAAAACACTGTTCCTTCCTGGTTATGCACTGCTGGGCACAACCCAGGCATGGGGGGCTGGCCTTACCAGGTATATAACCCATGCTTGGAGACCTGACACCCCAAAATTCAAGTGTTTGCACACAGCTATGGCTTGAACCTGCCAGAGGGGAGACTGAGATGAGCTCTTAGGCAGAAGCTCTTACCTGTGAGGGTGCTGAGGCGCTGGCACAGGGTGCCCTGAGAAGCTGTGGCTGCCCCATCCCTGGCAGTGCTCAAGGCCAGGTTGGACACAGGGGCGTGGAGCAAGCTGCTCGAGTGGAAGCTGTCCCTGCCCGTGGCAGGGGTTAGAGCTGGGTGAGCTTTGAGGTCCCTTCCAACCCAAACCATTCTGTGGTTCTGTGAATTAGTCCTTCCACATTTTTACACTGGACATGTTCTATATTTGAGGCCTGCCTTCAAGGAGCACATCTCAGAAATGTCCATTAACAAGGGATTTTAATCTTGGTCCTTACACAAGATTCAGGTAGGCCCAGGTACAGTGTGGAGGGGTCTCCATTTACCTGCCCTGTTCCCTCTAAGAACCCTGCTTACCACACACTGGGAGCCACTGTACCTAGAACAGCCCCTCCAGAAGCAATGCACTTCCAGGGGACACTGTGTGAAGGTAACTGAAGTGGGGACAGGCCCCGATGGGCTCCTGTGTCTCCTGTTTCCAGCTGCTGGGTTCGGTGACATGCCTGCAGTGTGGGTATCAGCTGGGGTTGCAGAGGGAGCTGATGGCACAGGCAATCAAGCAAAGGCTTTGCCTGGTGATTTGGAGTCATGGAATGTATTGTGTTCAGAAGGGATCTTAAATCCAGCTCC
>NDXB01007149.1:20751-66686 GCA_002631895.1 Agapornis roseicollis | reverse complement strand
TCAAGCAAAGGCTTTGCCTGGTGATTTGGAGTCATGGAATGTATTGTGTTCAGAAGGGATCTTAAAGTTCATCCAGCTCCAACCCCTGCCACAGGCAGGGACACCTTCCACTAGAGCAGCTTGCTCCAAGCCCTGTCCAACCTGGCCTTGAACACTTATTATCATACCATGTGCAACAGACATGATGAGGGTAGGGCTAATCCCATTCATGATAGCAGCAGGGCTGACTGTGCTGTGAGCTGCAGTGGGAGAGGAGATGTTAACAAGATCCAGGAGCTGATGGTTTCTTTGTACCTTTGTCTTTTACAGTGGCAGCATGGGCAGAGCAGACGGAGCCTCCAAGCTGAGTGCAAAGGACCTGTATGGTAAGTTGTGTCCACAAACTCATCTAAGGCTTCAGTTTGAGCAAGCTGCTGTAGTGGAAGGTGTCCCTGCCCATGGCAGGGGGTTGGGACTGGATGAGATTTAAGGTCCCCTCCAACCCAAACCAGTATAAGATTCTATGGCAAAAGCACCTCTGATGATCTGGACATGGCTGTTGGGGAGTTTTAGGCTGGAATTCAATCAAAGCTGCATGACTCCAGCCCTCCATACACCACAGGCTGGGCCTGATGTGGCAGCAAGTGCCACCACCTCCTGTGCTGAGGCCAGCTGTGATTTTGTGAGGGCAAGCTGTGCAGATCATTGCTTCCCCTCACCCAGACCCTCTCCAGTGTGTTCCTGAGATACCCTGATAAAGGCCTAACAGAAGAGAGACTGTCCTCAGCAGGTTAATGATTATCCTTCTTTAACTACTTGGTGAACCATGGCAACTCCAGTGCCCTTTCGCTCTCTGGAGGCAGAGGGGATTGGAAGGATGGTGCTTGGGTCGAGCCTGGTAGCAGCGTGTTTATAAGGTACCCCAGCTCCAGAGCAGCCAGGGAGGCACTGGGTGAGGAGCTGCAGAGAACACGGAAGCGTCAGTACCAGGTAGTCCTGATCTTTGTAGGTCCCTTAATGCATCCCAGGTGAAAACTTGGCCTGGGGAGTGGGCAGAGCAAGCAGAAAGTTGTCACCTCCATCAGTCACTGCCTGGATAAGAAGATGGGGGGAACACCTTTTGGGGTCTCTGAGCCTCCAAACTGTCCCACCTCAGAGCTGTCAATGTGCCTGGTTGATGGTTCCAATGGGTACAAACCATCTGCCTGTGCCCCTCATTGCAGAGCTGATATCTGATGAGAAATCTCCCTTTACAGCCCCCAAGTGAGGGTGGTTTGTCCCTGGGGAGTGCCTTTGGTGCTGAAGGGGTCTGGCTGGAGGTTGGTCAGTGTGGAGTGGGCTGGGGCAGTGTTCCACAGTAACTTACAGTGCCTGAGGACAGGCGGTTGCTGGTGGCAAGTTGGAGGCTGTGCTTGGTGGAGGCAGTGTTAAAGTCATTGATAATTCTGATTAGGTGCAAATAAGTGAATAAAGGTGGAACAGAAACTTGCTGTTACTGCCTGAGGCTCTTTGGGGCCTGCATGGTGCATGATGGGCAAGTGCAAAGTGGGTATTTTATCTCTGTCAGTCACTTGCCTGGAGCCCAAAGGATATGGGATGAGCCCAGAAAGAAGCAACAGGAGGAGGTGTGCAAGTGTTTGGGTGCTGCCCCACTCTGCACACGGCTCCTCCTGCCTCTAATGGCATCATTCCTTTTGCTGTGCACCAAAGGCTGCTGCAGATTTGATCAGGGCAGAAAGATCCCTGTGAGGTGAACAGAGCCCTACAGACATGTAGAAATGAAGCAGAGACTCAACTGTGCTGGAAGCACAGCCCAGAAGCAGGTTGGGACCCACGGGCAAAGGCAGCCCATGGTTTGGAGCAGTCAGGGTCTCAGCCACAGTACCTCCTGCACCAAAGCCAGTGAAGGGAAGGGCTGAAATTGCCTTTAAAACAAACACAGTTGCTCAAATAAGCCATTTTCAGTACTGAATTACAGGTTTTACAGGGGTATTTTACCCATGGACACACCCCAAAAGCATTACCTGGGATGGGGCCTCTCGGCTCAAATTCCAGCAAACAAGTCCTCAAGAGGAATAAATCAGCTGCCCATTAGTTCCCTGCAGCAGCCTGGAGCCAGCAGTGATTTCAGTTACATATAAGGCCCAAATCAGTCTGGGATGCTCTGATTTACTGCACACAGCAGTTGGCTGGCTCAGCTCAGCACCACACAAGCACATCCTGTGCATCCTCAGGCCTTTTCCTTGGCAGGACTTTAAACTCACCCCCTGTTTCAAGATGCTGTCAAAGGACACTCAGCATGTGTTAAACCAGCATTTAAACACCTGGGTCCCCTTGGCACTCACATCTTCCCTCCCCCAGCATCAGTTTCTGCTGTGAGCTGGTACATTTGGGATGGAGAGCAGGCCAGAACAGAAAGTCCAGGAAGAATTATGTTTCATAATGAAAACAAATCACATCAAGCTGAGCTGGCCTTGATTCTGGGATCACAATGCTGCCAAGGTACAACTTGGAGCTTACAGCACTGATATTCCCCTTTTCCTCCAGTGTTATCAGGCTGCACCCTCAGCTTGTGCACACTGCCAGGCCTGCAAAGAAGTGAGCACAGTGATTCTCAGATTCACACAGTTACTGCACTGGAAGCTCCCTGGATAACATACACAATGCTCCAATGCACACAGAGGGCTAAATATTATTTCAATCAAGTGAGGCCTTGGTTTTAGGTTTCAGCCTGGAGAAGAGAAGGCTCCTTAAGGGGAGACCTGAGAGCAGCTCCAGTGCCTAAAAGGGTTCCAGGAAACCTGGAGAGGGGCTTTGGACAAGGGCCTGTAGGGACAGGCCAAGGGGAATGGCTTGAACCTGCCAGAGGGGAGACTGAGATGAGCTCGTAGGCAGAAGCTCTTCCCTGTGAGGGTGCTGAGGCACTGGCACAGGGTGCCCAGAGAAGCTGTGGCTGCCCCATCCCTGGCAGTGTTCAAGGCCAGGTTGGACACAGGGGCTTGAGCAAGCTGCTCGAATGGAAAGTGTCCCTGCCCGTGGCAGGGGTTGGAGCTGGATGAGCTTGACGGTCCTTTCTAACCCAAACCATTCTATGATTCCATAGTGTCTTCCCCTGTCTCTATCCCTGCTAGAGCTGATACCCCTCTAGGTGCTTGGCTGTCCTCAGTGGAGTTTCTTGGCTGTCACAGGAGCAGGCCACTTGTCCTTTCCTCCTGCCTTAACAAAGCAGCATCCCATTTACTCAGCTCCCCATTCTGGAAGAGTCTGCACAGAGCAAGCCCCAGCTCTGCTGGGGAATGGCTGGTACTATCAAGTTGCCACCTTACTCAATACACAGGCACCAGCTGAATTAATGTTAATGTAGACCATAAATAAATTAAGCTACTTCTCCACTTACTGGCATCTGTTCTGAACCCAGATGAAAGCTCATGGAGGAGGGGAAACCAGGATGGCTCTGGAAGAGGCCAAGGAAGTGCTGGAAGGAAGCATTTCTGCTTCCCATGGGAGGCTTCTGCCACCCCTGCCTGTGGGTGACACCCAGGTGGACTTATGCAGGTGACCACCTAAGCGTGGCTCCATGGTTGATCAGACAGCACTGCCTCTTGTGATGGATTGTGCAGTGTAACTATGAGCAGAGGGCAGTTTGATGCTGACAGTGGGTTTCTCATAGGGCTGTAGGATGGAAACAGCTCTGCAGCAGTATTCAGAGCATCCCATTCCTGTTTGGTTGCTGTGTCTGTCCCTGTAGTGCTCAGCTGCTTCCCAGCACCCCTGGCCAATTCCCCAGGTGTCTTTGTCTCTCACTTTAAGTGCTGCGGCACAGAAGTGCCTGGCAGATCCAAAACCAGGGCCACAGAACAGAGCAGGGGGACATGGAGGGGCACTGCACAGCTGCGACCCTGTGATCCAAACCTGTGATCCAGCCAGTTGGCTCCAACCTTCCCACCCCATCCTCAATACACTCAGCTGTGGGAAAGGCTTAAAACCTGTCAGGCTACAGGGCTGGAAGAGGGATTCTGGAGCAAGAGCAGCAGTGTTGACCAGCCCACAAGGCACTATTGCTTCACACTGCACATCCATGTAACCCAAGCCGGGCCCCAGTGCTGTAACAGGACACAGGGCACCAACACAAAGAGAAGAGCTGTTCCTGCTGCCCAGCATGGTCCTGGACAGGTATCAGCTGCCTGGAGAGCTGCCAGGACAGACACTCCACTGGTGCAGCACCCATGGGCCTTCAGCAGCTGTGTTAGGCAGAGGCCACTGGCCCTGGTTAGCAGAACACACTGACAGAGTAGGAGTAAATTATGTTTAATGGTTACAAACCAGCTCCTGGGGATCTTTCACAGACCTCCCTTGTCTCCAAACAGGGTCTTCAGCCTCCAGGTACATGGGCATGTCCCCAAGGTGGTGTCCCTGCTGTGAGATACCCATCACAGACTTGGGGCACCTCAAGAATCACCCCAAAAGCAGACAGAAACATTGACTCAACAGCATTGCTTTGCCTAGAGCTGCATTTACTAGTGATGGCTCAGCCTGAGGACCAACAGAGGGAGCATTAGTTACTCTTAGCTATTGCCTGCCCAAACCCTGAGCTTGGTCATTATCCCAGCTAGAACACACAGGGCAGTTCCCAGTGGAAGCACTGAGATGCTGCTTCTTCCCCACAGCCCTCTGGAAGAGGGTTTGTGCATAGATTTAACCCACACTGGCACTCCCTGCAAGACACAACCCCAGCAGGATGGAAACTGAGCTTGCTACAGCTACGTGGTTGCATAGCAGAGAACTGTGCCAGTGAGTAAACCCAAGGGGATGTGGGCAGCATCCAAACAGTGTCACTGACAACTGCGTCCCTCAGATGCAGATGTATCCCCTGGGTCTGTTAGCAGAAGCTAAGGCTGGAAAACACTGACCTCACAAAGGTGATTCCCAAGGTTCCAAGCATGGTGCAAGGCTGGTGTTTGGATTTAGGCATATCTGACTCAGAAGAGATACCAGGCCTCTAGCACTACCATCCCACAGGAGACCCAGCAAAGCCCAAGACTCCTTGCCATGGAGAGGAGGAACCACTTCCCTTGGGCTGCCCTGCACATTTCCTTTGAGAAATGACAGGGAGAGTGAGGGCCTTGGTGCTGATGGCAGCTGCACCAACCTAGCAATGATATTCTAGGTCCTGTATGTATTGCTCTTTCCAAGGGACCTGCCCTGCCTGCCCAAGACTTCCAGAGCACCAGATGGGGCAGAGAGATCCACAGCTCCTTGTCTCCATCCACCTCCAAGGCCAAGACATTTTCCCCCTGGGCATGGCTTTCCCCTTAGCCAGGACAGACTGAAAGCTGTTCGGAGCAGGGAGCATCCCTGGATGCTCTTTCCCAGTACGGTAGGCCAGTAACTGGGAGAGAAGAGCTCTGGCAGTATGTGGGTGAGAGGCAATGCAGTTTCCCAGTGCTGCTTGCTTCCCCAGCCCACCCCAGGCAGTGCAATGCCTGCCCCATCCCCTCCCCTGCCAGGCCTGAGTAACTCCCTTGTCTTCCCCCACTGCTCCCTTGGTGCTATTTCAGCTTCTTTCTTCACATCCCCTTTCCCACCTGAGATTCCAGGTTCAGATTTCCCCAGCTCCTCTCTGACATTGCCTTGTGGTGACCCTTTCATTCAGAACCTCAGACACATAAAACTCCAACTGGAAACAGGGCTGGAAGATAAACAGGAAAGTAGCATTCCTGCTGACTCCCATGGATCAAACCCAGTGGTGGTTTAAGACAGGGTGGGCTGAGAGATGTGACCACAGTCCCTATGGATGTACCTGTGTGGGGTACAGCTGTGGGACCATACAGCTCCATGCAGAAGACACTTGTGTGGGGTAAAGAGGCTGAATGGGGGGTGTTCCCACCACACTCTTGCTTTCCCCAGACTGCCTGTGGGTTATAGAGGGGTTTCTTCTGCTCTTTTTGCGTTGTATAAGATGGCCAAGAGGGCAGAACAGTCTCAGGATTGCTGTGATCCTGTGTTCCTGGCGCCTGGGGGGCATTTGAGCCCTTCTTTCCTGCTGCTGGCAGGGGTGTCCCTGTGGTGTTACATGGGGATCACAGGCTGCTGCAGGCAGGATCATAGAACCACAGCCTGGTTTGGGTTGGAAGGGACCTTGAAGCTCACCCAGCTCAAACCCCTGCCACGGGCAGGGACACCTTCCACTCGAGCAGCTTGCTCCAAGCCCCTGGGTCCAGCCTGGCCTTGAACACTGCCAGGGATGGGGCAGCCACAGCTTCTCTGGGCACCCTGTGCCAGCGCCTCAACACCCTCACAGGGAAGAGCTTCTGCCTAAGAGCTCATCTCAGTCTCCCCTCTGGCAGGTTCAAGCCATTCCCCTTGGCCTGACCCTACAGGCCCTTGTCCAAAGCCCCTCTTCAGGTTTCTATGCATGGGGCAGCAATGCTCATGGCTGGCACAGTACTTTGGTCTGAAAAATCTTGGAGTGAATGAAAAGGCTCTCATTGAGCTTGGGATAGCTCAAGGTATGAATGGTGTGTGGTAGCAGGGAGCTGCTCTGCTGATAACGTGTCAGCAGCTGCTGGAATGTGTCAGGAGGCTGAATTCCTCCTCAGCACACACAACATTTCCCCCAGCGCAGCCCAAGTGTTCACATTCCTGCTTTATTAGCTGAAGACACAGCCCACTCAAGAAGAGCAAATAAACCTGACCCACCTCCTGGGTTGTGCAAGGATGGAGCTCAGTAGAAACACTGTATGCAGTGTGCAGGACCTACAGTAACACTCTGTCTGCTGGGCAGGACCCAGGGCTGCTCCCTGAAGAGAATCAGGGTATTGAGGAGCTGCAGGGAAGTGAAGATGCTCCCATTTCCCTCTACAACCAGCAATCCCTGCATGGAGTAACTGCTCAGGGTTGTTACCCACAGGACCACACTTTCTCCCACCCTTGGTACCACTGGGATGCTGTTCTAGGGATCCTCTGCCCCTCTCTGCACTACTCCCCATCCCTAGATGCTGTACCCACGTATTCCAGCTCTAAGCTGAGCCCAGCAGGCAGGGTTATCCTGATCTCCGTCACACAACCCGCCAGGCTGAAGGGAGTGTTCACAGCCACATCTTAACTCCCTGCAGAAAAGGGTGTTGCATGGAACTGGGGAGGGAACTTGGCACAAAGGATGTGGTTTGGTTTCCTGGACCAAGCTGATAACCCTGTCCCTCCAGGATGTGCATCGATCCTGCCTCTTTTCCTCACTTATTACTCCCTTTCATACCTTCCACTCCTTACAAAGCCAAACAGGACGCTCCCTTCCAGCCCAGATTTCAGCTTCCTCACTGGGATTTCAGCCCAGCACCAGTTTGAGCCCCTGGGTAAAATCCACCTCCTGCTGCCACAGTGGGCTCAGCTTTTTCCATTTCCTCAGTGGACATGGGTGCCAGTGGGGAACATCATTCCCACAGCACTGGTTAGCGACAAGGTACTGGGGATAGAAAACATTCTGGCTTTGCAATTGTCCCCACATCTCTGCATAGGAAGCAAGACTAAAGCAAACTGGCTCAGAAAGGACTGACCAACTGCACTAAGTTTAGTTACAGAGCCTGTTATATGGTTTTGCCCCCTGAAGGGAGGATTTTAGGGCTCATTGGGCTAAATCCTTACAGGCAAGAGATGAGAGAATTTACCAGAGTGTGTGCATAGAATGACAGAAATGCTTAGGCTGGAAAAGACCTTTAAGATCACCAAATGCAACCGTTCCCCAGCACTGCCAAGGCCACCACATGGCATCCATACTCATTCAGAGATTTCTGGATCACCCATACCATTCGTAGAGCAATGTCTGGGCTCAGCAATGGCACAGCTGTGATTCACCCATCATTGCTCTTTAGGCCACAGCAGCGGATCACATCAGCCACCTTCCTCCAGACAAGATCCCTGTGCTAAGAGGTTTATTCTCCTGCTAGACACCAAAAGCAAGGGACAAAGCTGTGCTGTTTTCCCACTTCTTTGGCTCTCTTGGCAGACAGAAAGGGAAGAGTACAGTGATGGTCACCATGGGCTCATGCCAGCAGCTTTTACCACCTGCAGATGTTTGCTGTACCAGTGCCACAGCCCTTTGCAGCCCAGCCCCTGTGTATCCAAAGAGTCCCCCACTGCTGCAACTTCTGAAGGTCACAGAAGATAAGTCAGTTAAACAGAGCTTAGACATCAACCTGCACCTTTAACAGCAGCTTCCATCTAATTTCAGGGAAACCATCACTATATTCATGTAATGCTTATTTTATCACATGGGGATTATACAGATACTCTGCCTTCCAGGGCAGGGGGTGGGTTGGATGACACCCTTGCAAGACACTGTAGAACTGCAGTGTCCCCATGGGAGAGGTGTCAGATGAACCAGGAGGAAATGAGCTCCTGCTGCCAATATGCCACCCTTCATAAATACACAATCATACGTACATACAGGCAGAGAGGGGCCAGGACTGTGAGAAGGGCACTGAAAGACACCCAGGACAAGTGACCTGACTCCTGCAACCTCTCTTGGCCAAGGGAGTTCACCTCTGCAAGGTGAAGGATCCCCTTCTTAGAGTCAAACAGCCACAAATCTCCCCACAGCATCATCCTGTGTGTGATGTATTTGGATCAGCCCAGCACAACCAGAGCCAGGTCCAAGCCAAGGCAAATAACAGTGAATCCAGTGAAAGCTCTGCAATGTTTCAACACATTGGTTTGAAGGAAATAAACCATAAAGTCCCTTTTTATTTAAAGCACACAAACCTTTTGGATAGATGAGGCCTAAGACTGTGCCTGGAGAGGAGTTTTGGGCAAGGGCCTGTACGGACAGGCCAAGGGGAATGGCTTGAACCTGCCAGAGGGGAGACTGAAATGAGCTCTTAGGCAGAAGCTCTTCCCTGTGAGGGTGCTGAGGCGCTGGAGCAGCTCCCATATGGAGCCAGGCTGAGAAAGTTTGGGCTGTTTAGCCCGGAGAAGAGAAGCTGCGTGGAGACCTCAGAGCAGCTTCCAGTGTCTGAAGGGGGTTGCAAGGATGCTGGAGAGGGCTCTTCATCAGACACTGCAGGGACAAGGCTAAGGGGAATGGCTTGAACCTACCAGAGGGGAGACTGAGATGAGCTCTTAGGCAGAAGCTCTTCCCTGTGAGGGTGCTGAGGCGCTGGCACAGGGTGCCCAGAGAAGCTGTGGCTGCCCCATCCCTGGCAGTGTTCAAGGCCAGGTTGGACCCAGGGGCTTGGAGCAAGCTGCTCGAGTGGAAGGTGTCCCTGCCCGTGGCAGGGGTTTGAGCTGGAGGAGCTTGAAGGTCCTTTCCAGCCCAGACCACGCTGGGATTCTGTGATTTTGTGGTCTGCAGCCTGGATCTTTAATCCTTCCTGTGTTTAACTCAAACCTGAGCACTGGGAAAGGAGATTCCAGTGTTCCAGCACCCTGCTGTCCCCAGAAAGCCCAGTTCTTCTCAGGCCCCGTGGTTGTATTTGTGGATGCCAGGAGGAAACACAAAAATAGCAGTTTCCAGGGTGTGGGGGGCAGGTAGGAGCCAAGGACACAGGAGGGACCTCAGAAGAAAGAACAAGCAGACATCTTAAAGCGAGGGACAGGAAAGAGACTGTGCAGAAACAGCTCCTTTCTCATCGTGGGCAGCCCCAAGGCAAAATAAAGGCACTTCTGTTCTAGTTCTGCCACTCTGGGAGGTAATGCAGAAATTCCCCAGGGAGAATCAGCAGAGAGAGGGAACATCTGCATTTCATCCCTGTGCTGGCACTGCTTCTGTCTGGAAAAGGCTAAAAATGGCTTAAAGGGGCTTTTGCCCCCTGAACCAGGTCACCTCAGCGCAGGGATGGCTCTGGGCTATGCAGCACTCCGAGGTTTTAACAGGTCCCCAAGGGCTTCTCCAGGCATATTCCCAGAGGGATACAGCTCATCCCTGACCATGATACATACACCACTGCTACAGACCCATGGGCTGCTCTGCCATAAAACAGCTTCCCTCTGGGAACAGCATCCCCCCCTGGAAATCCTTTCCTTCCTCAAGGAATACAAAGTCTCTAAGGAAGGGTCCTTTCAGTGTTGCAGACTTTTCCCTGCCCCAGTGTAAACCCCCTTTGTTTCCAGACCAACCACTTCAGCCTTTTCCACTCCCTTTAAAGGAGGGCATGGGATGTCCCAGAGTCCAAATGTGCCTCCATCCCACACAGCAGCAGTGCTCTCATTTCCAGTAGTGTCACCTATTTACACCAGAAATGCTGGGTAAGGAAATTGAGGTTATGGAGACAAAGAATCAGTGTCTCACCTGTGCCAGGAATCCCTGTGGGATGTGTTGCCTGTTCCAGACCTTGCCCCACATTTCAAGTAGGGCAGACTGCAATTAAACCCCCAGCACACAGAAAGTGCCATTGACCCTTCAGTGCCAGGCTAACGTGGGAAGTGGCCATGCTGGGATATTAAGTAGTTTACTCAAGGACACTCTGAAGCTAAGGGCTGAGCAGGGAGCTCTGCTGTGGGTGTCTTAAGTCCTTCCCTCTGAACTGTTCTTGCTTCACCTCCAAGTAAGTGCTGGTGGTGTTGAAGGGAAACCTGGCACTTCCATTAACACCTCTGTGAGCACAGAATCACAGAATTCTGGGTTTGGGTTGGAATGGACCTTAAATTCATGCAGCTCCAACCCCCTGCCACGGGCAGGGACACCTTCCACTTGCGCCAAGCCCTGTCCAACCTGGCTTTGAACACTGCCAGGGATGGGGCAGCCACAGCTTCTCTGCGCACCCTGTGCCAGTGCCTCAACACCCTCACAGGGAAGAGCTTCTGCCTTAGATCTAATCTGATAACTGATAACCTGATAAACCTTACCCTGTTTCGGTTTGAACCCACCACCCCTTGTCCTATCACTGCAGTCCCTGATGAAGAGTCCCTGTCCAGCATCCCTGTATCCCCTTTCAAACACTGGAAGCTGCTCTGAGGCCTCCATACATGTCCATCAAGAAATTGTTTCTGTTTGCCACTGGAAGCCACTTCAGGGCTGCCAGGATCAGGCAGAGGCAGAGCTCAAGCTGTGCTTTCAGTCACAGGAATAGAGTGCTACTATGGCACAGCTCAGGCTTAAAGTGTTGGACAAGGGTTTACAAGCTTTAAAATCAGCTTGAAACCAGTTTCTCTCAAACCCTGCCAAGCTCTGAATGAAAGCAGCCCCTCTCTTTTCATGCTGGTTATCTTTGTATGCTTAGTCTGCTCCTGTGGCCATAGAGGGGTTTGGTACCATTGCTCAGCCCTGTGACTTAGAAGCAGCACCAAGAGAAGCTTAAATTAAAATCTCTTTCCTGGCCAAAGGGAATGGTACAAACTCCAAGCTAAATCCCATGGAAAGCTTGTTCTGGAGAGACACCTGCTGGCAATGTCCATAGGGCTGAGCTGGACCACACTCATCCTGCTTCCCTGGAAGCCAAGAAGGAATAAAAGTAGGACAGAGATGCAAAGGGAATCCAGAGGGAATGTTCATGCTACCAAGGTGGAACCCAAAGGAAAAGCAGGCTGCAAACCTGCACATGTCCCATGCCCCAGTCCCAACTCCAGCAGCACTTTGTAGCCCCAAACCAGGGCAGGTCACAGGAGCAAGAGCTTAACAGGAGAACATGAGAAAGACCCACACTGTAATGCACCTGAGAGGTCTGAGCTTACTCAGCCATAACCAGTCTCTAAGCACCCTCCCCACCAGCCTCTGCTTCTGAGACAGCCAAAGAACCTCCACATCACCACAGGGTCTGAGCTCAAAGTGAACCAGGAGCATTCCAGGGCCTGGATGGGTTGACTGGAAATCCGGCCACATTTTAGGCAGGAGAAATCTGGGTATGAAGCTGCATGTTCCATGCAGGAGCAAACACACATGTGAGGAAGGAGTGTTCAGGAATCACTTGCAGGGATCCTAGCAATCAGTGCTGAGAAGGCACATGCCTGTGTTAACTGGGAAAGCAGCAGATTCAGCTTCTCCTTCCTTTGCCCAGGATCTGCAGGCAGGAGGTTTAAGCAGTTCACGCAAGAAGTGAATACAAGAACATCCTCAGGACTAAGCTAAAGCTCCAGACTGGTTTTGGGGTTTGTTTTCTGCTCTTGTCACAAGAAGATGCTCTCTTTGCTGCATTTCCTCCTTGCAAGCACTCTGCTGCTTGCAAGGCTTACAACAGGACACACATCAGAGGTGGCAAATTATCCCCCAGGCAACACTTGGGCTTCTTCTTCATCACTATGACCAGCTTCAAGAACCTCCATCCTTCCTGATCCTGACCTTCATTTCTGTCCTAATCCTGCAGTGCACTGACCCCTCCACTGTCTCCATGCAACTGTGCGTGTGTGTTCACTCAGGCAAGCTCAGGGAAAGGGATGGACAGTCTAAACTGGTGCTGGGGCAGCTGCAGGAAGTGGTATCTGTTTGCAGGAGTCTCAGTGATTCCTGGTAGCTTTGGAGGTGTAAAGGACAGCAGAAACCAACTCCATGGTTTGGGAGCAACCTGTGCTGTCTTGGGGTGAAGTGGTCAGAGACTACGTTTGCTGGGATATAGCCAGAAGAGAAGGAAAAGGCTGTCAGAGCAGCAGTGCTTCACAGAATTAACTGGGTTGGAAAAGCCCTTTAAGCTCATCCCGCCCAGCACTGCCAAGGCCAGCACTAACCCATGGCACTGAGGCCTCTCCTCCACCCTCTGCGAGCACTTGCAGGGACGGTGACTCCAGCACTGCCCTGGGCAGCCCCAGTCACTGCTTGTGTTTCAACGAAGCTTTCCCTTCTGTGAGTGCCCTCTTCCCCTCCATCCCCCCTGCTGGCCTCTCCCCATGCAGAGCCCAAAGCAGGCAGGGGCACCACTCCCCCTCCCCTTTCCCTGAACACATTTCAGCTCCTATCCCTGACCTGGGAGTCCCGTCCCCCCCCAAGCAACCATGATAAGATACACTTGTAAAGAGCCTGATAACAGACATGCGACACAAAAGCAGATCAGGGCCCCATTCCCCTCCACTCCCCCTTTGTCCCTGCTCCTATCACCCACTCTTCCTTCTTTGGTGGCCAGAGTGCAGGAGAACCTGCTGACTCCTAAAGGAGCCCACGTTGCTCAGTCCTCAGGGATGGGACTGGGTGGATTCTCTGTCTGCAAAGCAATTTGTGCCTCATCACAGCCAGAGGCAGAGGCAATGCTGAGGGAGACCATACTTGGCTATACTGGACACTGAGAAGCCACTTCATGGTGTAGTAACTTCAGTAGTACAATAGGAGCAGCAGCAGATAGGAAATAGTCACTTCTACTTTACACAGGGGACAGGGGAGGCAAAAGCACGACACCAGCAGTGGTAAAGGCAGAACTACCACTCGAGCTCCTTCACCCCTTCCCCAGAAAGGAAAGGATTTGCACACAGGCAAACTGGGAAAGAATTCCTTGCAGAGGCAGGGACTTGTCCTGCTGGACAGACTAAAAGAAAGCAAACCATCTTCCAGAAGGCAGCAGAAGGGGATGTCAAACTACCCATGGTGGCCCCAGGCAGGAGCTACGTTACCAGCACCTTCATTAGGCTGATGTCCTCACCCAAGGGGTGACCAGAGCCCTGATTGCCCGTGGCCTGTCCAGTGGTCACTGCTCCAGCAGACTCTGCTCCTTATCCAGACTCCTTCCCACCTCCAGCCTCTCGTAGGGCTTTCCTTGATCATCACTTCATTGCACTGTCTGCAATAGACTGCACTTCAGGATAGACTTATCCTGACTCACCTGGGCCTTATGGGTCCTGCACCCCTTCACCAAAAGATCCTTTTCTTAATAAATTTGGAAAGAAAACAAATGAATTCCTATAGGATATTTCTGGGTGCCAGAGAGAAGCCCCCGGCTCCCAGAAGGTGCTACAGAGATTTGAAGTAAACCACAACTAAACAAAGGTTAATACATCCTGCTCTAAACCACACTGGCTGCATTCTGAAAGCCCCTTGGTTGTAAGCGTGGCAACAGAGGACAAGATGTTGTAACTCAGGATTTAAGAAGGGTGCAAATGTATAGAACTGCCATTGCATTAACTAAGCTGAGCAGGGGTCAAAGGTGGTGAGGAAGATGTTTGAGATCACTCTGGGCTAGGATAGTTACTCCTTTGCTATTCCAGTCAAGTATTTAGAAGGAATCCCTGGCCAAGCACCAATGAAAGAGGTGGCAGAGGAAATTCTTACAGAATTTTCTTCAATAACCTCACAAAATTCCAAGTAGTTTCCTCCCAGTTACTCCTTACTACCACCTTCCAGTAAGAAATGCAGGAAGCGAAGGAACATTTCTTGCCTCATACAAACATTGTACAAGGAACTCAGGCTTGAACCCTTGATCCCTATCTCTAAGTACAGCCCTTCACTGTGGCTTGCCAGGAAACTTCAGAAAGCAAACTAAAACATCACAGCAGTGCAGAAGGTTCCTGCTGGAGGATGATTCAAGGGCTGGGTGGTTTGGGTTGGAAGGGAGCTTAAAGCTCCTCCAGTCCCAACCCCTGCCACAGGCAGGGACACCTTCCACTCGAGCAGCTTGCTCCAAGCCCCTGGGTCCAACCTGGCCTTGAGCACTGCCAGGGATGGGGCAGCCACAGCTTCTCTGGGGTGCCAGTGCCTCAGCACCCTCACAGGGAAAAGCTTCAGCCTTATCTCCAACCTAAATCTCCCCTGTGATGATCTCCAGAGGTCCCTTCTAACCCTAATGATGCTGGGATTCTACGTCCCTTACACACCAATGTGTCAACACCTGTTACAGTAGTATCATCAATGTCTCTTACTATTCCCAATACCCCCACTGAAGCTGGAAGCTCAGAGATGATGGGAATAACTGTAGCACCCCACTGAAGCCTTATTTTCTTCTTGTTGCAGAACAAAGAAAAAAATACTCCAACTCCAATATCATCATGCATGAGACATCACAGTACCACGTACAGGTGAGTATGCAACGAAATGCTACTGGCTGCAAGGCCAGTGTCAGTGATAGGTGCTGGTAACACAAAGTGTTTTATTGGTCCTACACCTTCATTAGGCCAAAGAGGAGGTGGAAGGCTTCTTAGAATGAGTAAGAGTTGTTCTTTAAGGTCCCTTGCAACCCAAACCATTCTGTGATTCACACCCTGAAAGGCAAACTGCAAAGCTGCTTGAAACCTCATGTGTCTTTTCCACAGTTCCTGGTCCTATGGGAACACTTATCTCCCAAGCTTCCTCCCAAACTGGGTTCACACACTATTTCCAGCTCCTGGACTGTAGGACACACTTTCAAACTTAGCCATCTGCTGTAGTTTTCCTTCCTTGAGGGAATTACCAGCATGGTCCTGCCAGCCTGGACCAGGGACTGAGGCCACACAAGTCCACTCCATCACATACACTGAAGCTGGGGTCATCCAAGCTTCTCATATGATTCCTTTGAGCACAAAAGGGTAGGAAAGTAAAGAGCACCCACAGGAATTTCTGCACGACAGACTCCTCTCATAAAGGACTATGAGA
Organism: Agapornis roseicollis; assembly: GCA_002631895.1. Classification (NCBI taxonomy): domain Eukaryota; kingdom Metazoa; phylum Chordata; class Aves; order Psittaciformes; family Psittacidae; genus Agapornis; species Agapornis roseicollis. The sequence goes on along the minus strand of NDXB01007149.1, from coordinate 51,232 downwards.
GCAGCACAAGCCCTGAGACAATTCCTCTCCTAATACTGACCCCACTCCTTCCTATGAATCAAAGGTTTCAGGCTGGATCGGATCCTCTCCTTTCTTTCCTCTCATATATTGTCTGCTCTAAAATCAACACCAGCTCTCCTGCATTGCTTATTTCCCTGCTGCTCTCCAGAGTTCCATTACAGAATTGCATTATTTGGAAGTCCAAGCAAAGAGTCTCTGGTACAGCTCAGACCCTCCTAGGGCTACAAAGAGCCATGACACAGCTCTGAGTCACCCCCAAACCCTGTAACAAAGCTGGGTCAAAGCTCTGGTGGCTTCTCCCATGACAGATCACTCCTGGCCATATAACTGTCTCTCCCTGGGATCCCACATTTCTTTGAACTGAAGAGTGAGAGACATCTACATCAGACATTGCTTTGGTGATGGGGAGAGAAACAGGGACCACTCACTGCTGATGCACATCCATAACTCACTGATTTGATCCCTTTCCCTTGCTGGGCTCCATCTAGGACCAAGGTTTGTGGACACCAAGGTCAGCAACTCCATCCTCTTGTTATGAGGTGTGACATGAGCATGGGAAGTCAGTGCCTCAGGTACCTGCTGGGAGCCACTGCTGCTCAGTCATTCAGCCAGACATTGTCATTGCAGCCTGCAGATGGGGAACCCCTGATGGGAAGGAAGGACAAGAATGATGAGTAAAACATGTGAAGTTGGTTTCGTTACACATGGACATCCTTTGTGCTTTCAGTTTAGGTTGAAAATGGCCCATGAACCCATCATTTATCAAAAATTCCCTGTCTGAATAATCAAGATTCAGCAAATGAAAGTGTGTAGCAAACTGGGGGGGGATGAGAATGGAGGAAAAAAGATGTTAAAAGGATGAGGGAATTCTGCACAAGGAAACAGGAAATGGAGCTGCTCTTGTCCTTCCCTTCCCTCCCTTCATCTGATTAGCAGTGGGAGCTGCCATCCCTCACCACTCCATGCTTCAAACCCTCCTTGATCAGCACGGACAGGTTAAACACAGGGCTCTCTCATCTGTCCATACAACAGAGCCCCCATGGAGTATCACCTTTCAGCTCCCCCCAGCTACTGTGTCCTCTCAAGTAACCGAAAACCCTTCAACCACAACGGGACCTCAGCCAAATGCAGTTCCCAGTGTCACAAGCAACCACTCAAAGAAAAGGAGCCAGCCTGAATGTCCCAGGCCTGGCAATTCCTGTAATGGAATACACCAGTGCTGACCACCATGGGATGGAGGTGCCCATCTGAGACCAGCTGGACCATTCCCACTGCAAACTGGGCAAGGGGAGAAAGGAAAACACTTTTAAGAGGATCATATAAGAGCATGAGCAGCAGGTCAAAGGAGGTGATCCTGCCCCTCTGCTCTGCTCTCGCGAGACCCCACTTGCTGCACTGGGTGCAGTTCTGGTGTCCTCAACATCAGAAGCACATGGAGCTGTTGGAGCAAGTCCAGAGGAGACCATGAGGATGCTGAGGGGCTGGAGCAGCTCCCATATGGAGCCAGGCTGAGAAAGTTTGGGCTGTTTAGCCCGGAGAAGAGAAGCTGCGTGGAGACCTCAGAGCAGCTTCCAGTGTCTGAAGGGGGTTGCAAGGATGCTGGAGAGGGCTCTTCATCAGACACTGCAGGGACAGGCTAAGGGGAATGGCTTGAACCTACCAGAGGGGAGACTGAGATGAGCTCTTAGGCAGAAGCTCTTCCCTGTGAGGGTGCTGAGGCGCTGGCACAGGGTGCCCAGAGAAGCTGTGGCTGCCCCATCCCTGGCAGTGTTCAAGGCCAGGTTGGACACAGGGGCTTGGAGCAAGCTGCTCGAGTGGAAGATGTCCCTGCCCGTGGCAGGGGTTGGAGCTGGATGGGCTTTAAGGTCCCTTCCAACCCAAACCATTCTATGATTTTATATTTAGTAGCCCTCTCTTCTCTGGTTTTACGACCCCTGTCCAGCAGAGAGCTTGGGTCCATGGTTAGACATGAAAGAGCCTGTTCAGTTACTTACAATGAAACACAGACATTAAGAAACACTCACTTGGAGAGAGGCCCTGGCCCTGCTGCCATCCCGACAGGCACTTGTGGAAGCAGAGCAGGTACTTTAAACACTGACATGTATATGAATTCTTCATGAATCATGCCATATGCCACCCACTTGGGAGTCCTTACCCTGAACTTTGACCGAGGCAAAAAAAAGTAGCTTTCCCCTCCATGAAATCTAACCGAACAGTAAACCCCAAAGGAATTTATGTAGCCTATAAACCTGCCTTTAAGATAATAGAAGAGATAAGAATGGCTGTCACCAGGTATAAACCAATTCCCTTCACTCCTCAGAAAGCAGAGTGTTTGTCACCTCTGCACAGATAGTGTTGACTTTGTGAATACCTTCCCATGTGCTGTTTTACCATCACACTAACACACCTGAGCATGTTTCTCAGGCCTGATTGAGTGGGTAATCTCAGCCTTTAGCTCACATACCTGCTAGGAGTGTTATTTGGCCAGTGCCTCACCTGGTACCTTTGCTTTATGAACACAGGATTGGGTCTCATGTTCTGCTTATCCTCTTCTCTGCTCTTTCCAGTCCTTGGGAATTGGTTACCACAATTCCTATCCACCCAATTCCCACCATCACATCAACCATCATGTTTAAGGACTCAGCCCTTTCTGCCTGTCATGGTTACGAGGGCTTTAAACCTGAGCCTTTCTCTCTGCATCTACCTTGTCTGGAGCCAACTGCAACCGATTATCTCCTCTTCCCCTGTTGTCACCATGGCCTGGCTGTGCTGTCACTCACACAGGGACCACTGCAGAGTCAGAGAGACTTCCAGCTTCTCTTGCCTCATGGTCCCCTCTGCTGGCAGATGGACCTTCTCCCCATGCACAGACAGCAGCATTCCATGCACTGGCAGCTGATCAGAGGGGAGGGAAATAAAAAGCCTGGATTTCTGGGGTGGCCTTCACCCACTACTGTGGGCACGTGCATCACTGGGATGCGACACACTTCCTTCTGCAGCTGCCTCCCTGCCCAGCATTCTGTTCATGTGGAATGCAACTGTTTTTAGCTTGGCAAGTGGAGCTTAACTCCCATATTGAAGCTTCCAAGTCAGTGTCAGACAAGCCAGGGACTAACTCCTGTGTACAAGGCACCCGCACTGCTGGATGAGGGCCAGATGTGCTGAAGTGACACACAGGGCGATAAATATGGGTGGTGAAACTCATTGTGCTGCATTACAACACCCAGATCTTTCACCATTGTGGCCAGGCCTGTGCTAACCATCAAAACATACACATTCTGCTGCAACTCTCTCCTCCCGGTGCACTAGGGAGCAGACAAAGAGGAGTTCAAGCCTTTAGAGATGGCTTCACACTGATTCACACACACCACCAAGTCTTTTTCACCTGTTTTTCCCTCTTTCTCTCTCCCCCCCACCTCCCCCCCCCCAGCACTTGGCCACCTTCATCATGGACAAGAGCGAGTCCATCGTGACGGTGGATGATGCCATCCGGAAACTCATCCTGCTCAACTCCAAAGAGAAGATCTGGACACAGGAGATGCTGCTGCAAGTGAATGACAAGTCCATCCGCCTCCTGGACTGTGAGTCACAGGTACCAGAGCTCCCCACAGAACAAGTGGGGTACAGCCCATTCTCTCCCCATCCTGCCTGGGAGGGACATTTGCAAGGAGCCCAAATGAGGGTGAATCCCTAATGGAATCCGCTCCTCAGTGAACAGGGGCTGGCTCTAATTCAAAGGGCAGGTAGGTGTGAGGTGATTTACTCACAGCTCCAGAGTGCAGATACTCCACATGAGAGATACTTTCAGGCTTTCTGTGAGAGTGATGCACTGACAGGTCCACAGAGATCCTCATAAGGCATAAGCAGAGAGGGAAGGACATACTACTTGTATTAAAACAACACATAGGATCACCTGCCCAAGAGCAGTGCCCTGTTTTGACAGGCAAGCCACATAGGACACCTAATCCAAAGGAAAAGAGCATCCAGATGGTGGGAGAGTCTGCCACCTCTGATTTGAGCAATGAGAAACTAAAGAATATAAGCCCAAGGTCATCCAAGAACACAGTAAAAGGGTGCACCCCTCACACAAAGCATCTTTCCTCCCAGTGCACTGATGGGATGCATGACGACTGTACTGGTGCAGGCAGAGCAGAGCAGTAAGATGATGATGAGCAGCAAAACTCAAGTTTTTGAAGTCTCAGACTGGGCCCCATATGGAGAACTTGGAGATGAACAAGAGCTCCACCTCTGCCATCCACATCTCTCCTATTGCACAGTCCCACGCCACTGCCCCTCTGCAAACCTTCACATATATCTTTGAAGAGCCCAACAAGCCACAGTAGAGAAGCACAAGCTCTTCCAGGTCTCCCTCCTCAAACAGGAATCCTAGGAGCTCACACATGGGACCATTCCCCATCAATTCAGTACTTCCCCATTGCGACCCCTTCCTTTTCCTCTTGCAGGAGGAGCTGGAGGACTTTCCCCTGCCCACAGTCCAGCACTGCCAGACGGTGCTGAACCAGATGCGTTATTCCTCCATCCTCCTCCTGGTGTGCCAGGATTCCGAGCAGCACAAACCTGACATCCACTTCTTCAACTGCGACGAGGTGGAGGTGAGCAGAGCCCTTCTTGCTAGGGTGAAACAGAACAAATTGTGCTTTTCCTTCTGCACCCACTTAAAGCCTTCAAACCCTTCCAAAGCAAAGTCCCTAAAACATCCATGTTTTGTCTTTGAGGCGGAGATGGTCCATGAGGACATCGAAAGTGCCCTGGCAGACCACAAGCATGGGAAGAAGATACGGCCACAGACACTCAAGTGAGTACTGTGGGATACTTAAACCTGGCAGATCAAGCTGTTTCCAAGTTTTCCTGATTTTGATAAGAACCCAAGGAAGTTCCTTCCTATTCTTCTTAAACAGAAGCTCTTCCCTGTGGGGATGCTGAGGCACTGGCACAGGATGCCCAGAGAAGCTGTGGCTGCCCCATCCCTGGCAGTGTTCAAGGCCAGGTTGGACGCAGGGGCTTGGAGCAAGCTGCTCGAGTGGAAGGTGTCCCTGCCCGTGGCAGGGGTTGGAACTGGAGGAGCTTTAAGGTCCCTTGCAACACAAACCACTCTGGGGTTTTGTGATACAACTGGGAGTAAACAAACCCATTTTCAGAAGCCTTAGAGACATGATGAGCACTGACAGGGTGGTTCTGTGTCTCTTCCCAGAGCAAACCAGGAGAAGATTAGGCAGAGACAATCCATCCTCCCACCACCACAAGGGCCAGCTCCTATCCCGATCCAGCATGACATGCGAGGCTCAGCGATGAACAGGAACCGGGTGGCACCCCCTTCCCAGCATGATCCAGGTACTAGGAGCACTCAGCAAGTGGTGGGATTCCCAGCCCTTCTGAAATGGCCTATGGTCACCCTGTCCTGCTGGAGCACAGAGAAGCCCAGTGGGTTTTCACTGTGTTACAACAGACACATACCAGAGGTACAACATGTTGTTGCATCTCTGCTGTGCTTTATAAATGCCTAAAAATCAGCCATGGCAAACACTGGTACTCACAGGGCTCAAAGGAAGCATCGTCTGCTTGACCACAGCTCAATAAATCAAAGCTCCTTTAAACTTCTTGTAACAACACTACTTGGGATACAGTAATTCCCAAAATATTTCAGAGCTGCCCCATCCCTTGCAGTGTTCAAGGCCAGGTTGGACAGGGCTTGGAGCAAACCACTCTAGTGGAAGGTATCCCTTTCTGGGGCAGGGATTGGGAACTGGATGAGCTTTAAGATCCCTTCCAACCCAAACTATTGTGATCCTATTATTGCTTCTCCTTTGAAACACACCTTACTGCTTTCCTTACACAACTTGTCAAAACTGTTCACCTCATCTTAAAGATGACATACAATTTTATGCAGTCCTTTGCCAGAACTGCCTCCCCAGGTCTCCCACTTGATACCCCACTGTCCCAACACATCCTGCCCTGGCCCTTTCAAACCCTGTTACACTGAGCTGACACATTCATTTCACAAGGGGCTACCCCTGTATTTAATGGAGCTCATTTTCAAGCTTGGAGTAAATCCATTTTCTCTCCCTGCCTTCTCTGCAGACTATGAGCGACGAGGCTCCGGCTGCCACGACCACGAGGAGTCCCGAGCCATCCTAGCACAGAAGATTGAGAAGGAAACGGTGGGTAACAAGAAGGGTGCCTGGTTAGTAGGGAGAAGAGAGGAGGGAAGCAAATGGCTCTTCCATGAACAGATACTTAATGCATAGTCATTGCCAAACTACTACCTACTGTGCATGAATATAAGGTGACCAAAAGCAAAGCTCCATCACTGGGTTGGTTACAGTTCCCTTTGACCAGATGCAGCTCTGCTGATTTCAGCTCTGCTCCTCCGCAGCCCACAGCCTGGTCTTGGGGTTGTTTTCCAGCCATCCATTAGCAGGGGTCACTTGTCACATTGATAAGTACAGCACAAGGCACGGCTTTGTGTTTGGGAAGTGATGAATTCAGCTTAACTCTATGCCTGGATTCCCTGTTCCTGCGCATTGCTGCAGGAAGTGAGGCAGGAGCAGGGCAGCACACTCAGGGATTCACTTTGCTTTGTTACATTTGTGTCCTCACAGCAAATCCTGAACTGCACTCTGGATGACATTGAGGTGTTTGTCGCCAGGCTTCAGAAGGCTGCAGAGGCATTCAGGCAGCTCAACCAGAGGAAGAAAGGGAAGAAGAACAAGAAGAAAGGGCCAGCAGGTACATGGAGCAGCTGGGAGAAACAGGGAACCCAGGGGCATGGATGAACAGCCTGGTAGTGTTCAAGGCCAGGTTGGACACGGGGGCTTGGAGCAAGCTGCTCTAGTGGAAAGTATTCCTTTCCAGGACAGGGATTGGAACTGGATGAGCTTTAAGGTCCCTTCCAACACAAACCATTCTATGTTTCTGTGAAGGTTGGGATGACACCTTAGATAGATGCAGCAGCACAGCTATAGACCCAACAGCAGCTACACCAGTTAGTAAGGTACTGCTGGTGTGTGAGGAGCTCTCACAGAACACACAGAGCCTGAGGAAGCCTCCAGCACACAGAAATACTTGTAACTTTTCCTGAACCCTTGGCTTACAGTAGTTTCCATCTCAGCACCCATTACGGCCATGTCTTCTGCATGCCAACAAGGTGAATCCTTCCTGAACAGGGATGCTCTAATGACAGTGTCCTTCTGTCTCCCTCCTCATGCAGAGGGTGTGCTGACTCTTCGAGCAAGACCCCCAAGTGAGGCTGAGTTCCTTGACTGCTTCCAGAAAACCAAACTGGCTTTTAACCTGTTGGTAAGACACAAAAGGTGTTTTCATCCCATGCAGTGACAGGGCTTTTTCCCATATATCATATAACAAGCATTTAAAGTGAAAATTGAACTAAAAACACTATGAAGGGACAAAGATATGAATTCCAGGCCCTTCAGAATCCAGAACACACCTTGTGCAGGGTTCTTAGGCCAAGTTGTGAAACTGAAACTAGAAATGTAATGTCCAGGATGGGACTGAGCAGGCAGAGGAGGCCCTGCACTGCCTGAATCCCTTCACAGACACAGTCCTGCCTCAAAGCATTTGTGAAGCTGTGAGTGTTCAAGGCCAGGTTGGACACATGGGCTTGGAGCAAGCTGCTCTAGTGGAAGGTGTCCCTGCCTGTGGCAGGGGGTTGGGACTGGATGAGCTTCAAGCTCCTTTCAACCCAAACCAGGCTGGGATTCTATAACTGCAAAAGGACTGCTTTTAACACAGTAGGTACCTTGCCCCTCCTAAGCTTCAGCACTCTTACAACTAAAACTGGATGATTCCCACTTGTCACTCACTCTTCTTCCCCGATTTCAGGTGCACCATTTAAAGTTCCTTTACTTTTTGGGCTGTTATTAACTAGAGCAAACAGCAGCAATCCCTCCATGTAGCAGAAAAGAGAAGGCAAAAGCAGGCTGGAGTTAAACTGGGTTTCCTTTCCCTTTCCAGGCCAAGCTGAGGAAGCACATCCAGAACCCCAGTGCCTCAGAGCTGGTGCACTTCCTATTTGGGCCACTGGAACTGGTAAAGCTCATTCACTGGTCTCACTGTGGACTTGCTTTGTATGGACAATGTCTTCCCCAAAGGGTGCTCAGGCATTGGAACAGGCTGCCCAGGGCAGGGCTGGAGTCACTGTCTCTGGGGGTGTTCACACACAGTGGAGATGAGGCCTCAGTGCCATGGGTTGGGGGTGACCTTGGCAGTGCTGGGGTAAGGGTTGGACTGGATGAGCTTAAAGGTCTTTTCCAACCTGGTTGATTCTCTGATTCCTGAGACAATTGAGCTGATCTAAGGATCAGCTGCTGCCAACAGGACTCAGGCCACCCCTCAGCATGAAAACTTGTCTTATGGCTTTCATTCTATACGTTGGGGAACAGAAGAGCTATCTTTTTATTTGCTTTTTCTTAATAAAGTCAAGCACTCTCAGTGCAGTGTGAGGACAATAAGGGGACACTGAGAGAATGCAGTGTGTCTTTTAGGTGACAGCAAACCAGTAACATAATCCATCTGTGTTGTGAAACCTCCCCCTTACAGATGAAGGCAAAGAGTAGAACTTTGGAAGCACAAGTCTAATGTCAATTAGCCTGGTTCTTTAGAGTGGGGAGACACAGAGACTTCAAAGCATCAGAGCCACTGATTCTTGTGTCTGTGATTCCTGTTCCTTTGTGTGTGTTCTGGTTTGATATACTGAACATTTCCTACCAAACCTCTCCTGTTTGTGATTCAGATCATCAGTAGCTGTGGTGGCCCCGACCTTGCCAGGTCTGTCGTCAGCCCACTTCTTTCCAAAGACGCCACAGATTTCCTCCGAGGACACCTCACACCAAAGGAGATAAACCTCTGGGACTCCCTAGGAGAGACATGGACTAGATCCAGGTGAGGACAGAGCTGCTGCCCCACCAAGGCCCCAAGAGAAAGGCAGGGGGAGTGCCTGACATTACAGCCACGGCAGGGGGTCAGGGATTCCCCAACACCCCCAGTGCTCCTCCCCGATGTGCTTTCAGAGACATGGATCTCACCACATATTCCCTGCTTCATGTACTAGAGCTGAATGGCCGCGGGAAGCAAACATTCCCACCTACATCCCCAAATTCCGCAATGGCTGGGAACCACCAGTGGAAATCTTCCGTGGAGCTCCCTGGGAAATAGACATCGGACACTTGCAAGAGGAGGTTGGTCTCATGCCCCATGGTTGTTTTCCCTTCTCTCTGCCTCCCCCTTTTTCAGAGTGAGAGGTGGAGCTGTGGAGTTTGTGGTGGGGAATGACAAATAGTTGGGATCTGGTTACTCCAGTTAAATAAGAAAATAAGGCTAGAAAAGGGCAGCAATGATCATTTTCTCCTCCTGATGACAGAAAATGAGATACTACAGCATAATATCTTCCAATACCTAAAGGGGACCTACACTATATCCAGCGAGGGGCTTTGGACAAGGGCCTGTAGGGACAGGCCAAGGAGAATGGCTTGAACCTACCAGAGGGGAGACTGAGTTGAGCTCTTAGGTAGAAGCTCTTCCCTGTGAGGCTGCTGAGGCGCTGGCACAGGGTGCCCAGAGAAGCTGTGGCTGCCCCATCCCTGGCATTGTTCAATGCCAGGTTGGACACAGGGGCTTGGAGCAAGCTGCTCTAGTGGAAGGTGTCCCTGCTTGTGGCAGGGCTTGGGACTGGAGGAGCTTGAAGGTCTCTTCCAACCCAAACCATTCTAGGATTCTATGATAACTGAGCCCCACAGATACAAGTTTGCCCGAAGAACATTTCTTTGGTGTTCACCTCATCATCATCAAAAGTTTGCAGGCCACAATTCATCTATCACTCTCCTTTTTTTCTGATACATCTTCCCCCTCTCTGGTAACACTGGCTCCATTTTTTCTTTCCCAGCTCTCATCAGCCAATGGATATCCTTACCGAAACTCCTCTCTCAAGCGTGGCCAGAGCACTGAGCAGAGCCAGGCTGTGGATGCCTTCAAGCAAAATGTAACTCAGCATGTAAATAGGTACTGTACCAGCACCAGCCAACTCCCACCTGCAACCTCATAAACACACACCACAACCTATCACAGCACCAGGATGCTTTTGCATGTGGTGGGTAACACCCTGCCATTATTAATGCAGACTTGATAACCAGATCAGGGAACTCAAAGGTTACTCACATGAACTAGTTAATCAGCAGTAAGTCTACTGGTGGGAAATAAGTTACGTGTGATTTCCACCACAAGAGGTGAAAATACAGACTTCAGTCAATCAGTAGGTCTTGTTTCAAAGCATCAGCCCACCAAAGTGATATTAAGGAGCATGTGCTTATGTTCTCCATGCCTTAAGAGGAGTTAGCATCCATTCATCCAACCATCCCAAAGCCACAACAGCTTGCAGGGAAGGAACCTGCCCATAGGATGAATCTGTACTAAGGCACATGAGAGTTTTCCAATGTTCAAAAGTGCAGCCTGACCTGCATGGAAAACATTTCAACCAAGGAAGCACCAGTTTGGTTCTCTGGAGGCAGCAGCTCCTTTCTTTTGCTTTGAGACACAACCAAAGGGAAACACATTTATTAGAAGCTGAATAAAGTATGAGTGTTTCCAGTCTTGACCACATCTCCATTAGGAGACTGGCATGGTGCTGGTTTCAGACAACTCTTTTTAATGGGATAAACTAAGAAAATGGGTAAAACCCCTTCCACTTTCTTCAGGAGTCTGGGGAAGTTTGGTTCCCAATGCAGAGCCAACCAGGCCACCCCTTTGCCTCAAGCCTTTTCCCAGTGAAAAGACTGTTCCTTTATAATCTAAGCAGATACTCTGCCCTACTGCCAGTTTTCCATTACCAATTACTCAGTGGTATAAAATCTGTATAAAACTAAAACTTTCAGTTCAAAGCTTTGAGGGTTTCACCTATTTACATGAGCAAAAGCCCTTGAGATTTCACAAGACCCAAGTTTCAACCAACTCTTCCCAAACTGAATTCTTTGCCATACTCCACTGTGCAGTGATTTGACATGAAGTTATCAGCTTCAGCCCCTCAAAGACTGGCAGGTCAGACCCAGCAAAGCCCTCAGCCATGAGCTTTTCTATAGCCAGCCCTAAACTAGGAGAAAACCTTCAAGCCAGCCTGGTTTTCATGGTTTTATGTTCTAATCCAAAAGACTTATAAACTCAACTACTACTACAAAGTTCAAACTGGCAGCAAAATACCTTAAATTCAACTATATCAACAAAATAACTTATTTTTCTCATTCACCCCATCAAAGGTCCTGGTGGGACCATAAAACAGTAAGGACACAGCACTGAGTAGGGAAAGAATTATGATAACAAATTCTTGCCTGCAATTCCGTGTTTCTCAGGGAGGTTATGGGAAATAAAGAGAACTTAGTTTACATGAGAACATAACCTGCCAGAGGGGAGACTGAGATGAGCTCTTAGGCAGAAGCTCTTCCCTGTGAGGGTGCTGAGGCACTGGCACAGGGTGCCCAGAGAAGCTGTGGCTGCCCCATCCCTGGCAGTGTTCAAGGCCAGGTTGGACCCAGGGGCTTGGAGCAAGCTGCTCGAGTGGAAGGTGCCCCTGCCCGTGGCAGTGGTTTGGGGACTGGGTGAGCCTGAAGGTCCCTTCCAACACAAACTGCTCTGTGGCTCTATGATTTAAGTCTGTCTTTACTATTAGTCTCAGCACTATAAATAGTAGTTTGAGTCCCAAATACAACTTAGCAGTATGCTTCTTACCAGGGTGACCATCCCCCTGGGACACAACCCAGTCTAACTACAGTGTGGGTTTGTGGAGGCATAGATGAGGTTCTCTCTTCTCCTGGAGCAGATGTTGTAGCTTTCTACCTGCTTTCCAGACTGACATACCAGGAGTTCCTTATGGATAGCATTTAAGGAAGAAACCATCAAAGTCAAAGGCACTGACGCTGATGCTACAATTGAGAATATGCATTCACACCTCTTTCAGCCCAGAGCAATCCTCAGCCAGGTGTGTCCAGAAGTTTGCCACAATCACAGCTGGGACAGACACATTTCCTGCTCTACTCATGCTTCTTTCAGAGTGCACTGAAGTAGTTTGCCAACCCAGAGCCCCTGTATTAGCAATAATAGCCATGCATGGTACTTAATACCTGTTTACACCAGGGACTTTAGCTGTGAAGAAGTGTCATGAAAGCCCCAAGCAACATTACAACCATCAGCAAAGATCACGTGTCTAAAATCCAGGTGCCTGCAAAGTACGCAGTAGCGTCAGACTCCTCATAGCTCACCTCTGGAATCCTACAAGAGATGGAATTCCAGCCTCCCTCTCTCCACCTTCAGGGTAAGGCCACCAGTCCCATTCCTGACCGATGGATTCAATCTCACTGAAGGGCTGCTCCTCCACTGCAGGCTTACACCTTATGTATTGCACATGGCTGTAGCCAGACCAAGAGCTGTTCCAAATCAAACTACAGACACAGGCATGATATCAAATCACTGAAGCAATGTTTTCAACCTTATTAACACCACCAAAAGCCACCTAATGAAGACAGTAAAATGAACTGGAAGCATGATGGGCTTGCTTTTCAAAATCAGGTTTTATGGGTGCCTCAGGAACAGTCCAGAGTTTCCACAGCTCACGGATTTAAAATCACTGACCACAGAAAACCATCAGGTTAAACCCCACAGCACTGCCTTCACTGAGTTACATATATGTTATGTTACAGATAACACAAATCAGAGGAGAATCTGGCCCCATGCTACTGTGCGCACCATGAACACAGCACCTAGGGGCCTTCTGCAGCAGGTGGTAACTATGCAGCTTGTAAGCTAGAAGCAGAAAGCTCCATAGAAGGTGCACTAAAATAGCTCCTCCCTGCTCTTTCTACACTGTAAAGCTTTCTGAGATTATAAAGTAACATCTGAGCTGGAGAAGAAAAAGGTGAGATCTGCAATTTTTCCTAAGCCAGGCAGAACCCATGGGATAAAAGAAACCAGCTCAGTTTGGCTCAAAGGGAATCTTTCATTCCACTTTTCCACCAGTTTTTCCAATCTACCATATTTATTTTTGTCTCTCCCCACATGAAAAGCCAGTTCAGTGTTGAAAGCCGTGTATTCTTGCATCAGGAATTCCCAAGCAGCATATTCAGACACATTCCTCTTCCCCACCCCATAATGAATCGTGGAACGGAAACATTCGAACTCACTTTTCCTTGGAAGCGGCAGATTGTGTCAGTAGCTCAGTGTTGCCTGATAAAAACCACAGATTTCCAGTCAGTTCTACCTGTATTTATTCCCAACACCACTTCCCCCAACATTGGGGCCTGTTTCTCCCCTCTCTGTCATATGGAACAGTTGTATTCACTTAGGAGAGTGATTGCTCTCAGGAGGTGCAATCAGAACATGTTGTTTGTGCTTTCCCAGTCTCCCCAGTCCTTGCAAGGCGGCAGCTGACAGGAGAAGGCTTTTCTTCCTCCCTGAAAGCAACAGCCTCATAGTTTCCTTTAATAAGGCCACTAACCAACGGCCCTAGAGCTTGTTGTGTGTGTGTTTGTTCCCAGACATGGGATGTTTCACTAAAATAAGAAGTGAAAATCAGCCTCAGAATAGAGGAGAAAGGGGCATTGTCCCTTTCTAACACAAGCACAGCTGACACTACCCGCCCCGCACATTCATCACTCCTCTCCACCAGTGAACTTCTATTGCTTTAGTGATCAGGTGGCTCTACATTCAACCTTGATGTTTTCCCTCCTGCAGGAATTTTGAGGCACAGGGAATGGCTCCACCAAAGAGATATGCCAAAATCCGCTACGATTTCACTGCACGAAATGCCAATGAACTCTCAGTGCTGAAGGATGAAATCCTGGAGGTATGTGAATGGGCTGAGGAAAACTGTGCCCTCATCCCCTTACCAGGAACAGGGAGAGACTTCGAGATCCTGGCAGGTCCCAGCTCATGTTTCCTTGGTGTTTCTCAGCAGTTACATGAAGTTGGGCCAGGTCTAAGGTTTACCTCCAAGCTGGAGCAGGCTGGCTGAGCACTGGGTCATTGCTAAACTAGAACACATCAGCCACAGGAGGAAGAAAAACAAGTCACTGTAGTATGATCCTCACCCACCTTCTGGTTCATTGTTACCACTCTGCCCTCCCCCAGGAATCCTTTTCTGTGAAAACATCCTTTTTCATAACCTTTCTCTTATCCCAACACTGCTGGCAGCTGGAGAATGTAGGGGGTGACCTGGTCTACACAGGAACTGTACTATATCTGACTTGAGACAAAAACTTCTATTTAAAACTCAAAACTCCATTCAAAAGTGGATAGAATGAGGAACTGCCAGCAAACTCATCCATACCGAGAAGATTACTTAATAAAATACATTAAAAGTCATTCTGGAGCCAGGCTGAGAGAGTTGGGCTGGTTTGGCCTGGAGAAGAGAAGGCTCCTTAAGGGGAGACCTGGGAGCAGCTCCAGTGCTTAAAGGGGATACAAGAAACCTGGAGAGGGGCTTTGGACAAGGGCCTGTAGGGACAGGCCAAGGGCAATGGCTTGAACCTGCCAGAGGGGAGACTGAGCTGAGCTCTTAGGCAGAAGCTCTTCCCTGTGAGGGTGCTGAGGCGCTGGCACAGGATGCCCAGAGAAGCTGTGGCTGCCCCATCCCTGGCAGTGTTCAAGGCCAGGTTGGACCCAGGGGCTTGGAGCAAGCTGCTCGAGTGGAAGGTGTCCCTGTCCGTGGCAGGGCTTGGGACTGGAAGAGCTTTAAGCTCCCTTCCAACCCAAACTAGTCTGGGATTCTATGTGCAATGAGTTCTTGAGCCCCTCGATCTGTTTCCCCCCAGCAATGCTCTCCTGTTCATCATCAGAGTAAGTTCTGATGCTTTTCAGGAAAGGCTTCAATCCTGAACTACAGATAAGTGCCATACCCATTTGCCAGCTTCTGGCCTCAGTGATGTTATTCAGCCAGCTTCATGTTACTGTGTCCTTTATTCCCACTTTATGCCTTTTACGTATGCAGGAATCTGATGTCCTCACTAGCCAGTTTACTCTTCCCCCTCTCCCAGGTGTTGGAGGACAATAAGCAGTGGTGGAAGCTGCTCAACCGGAGCGGGCAGGCTGGATACGTCCCTTACAACATCCTCGATGTGGTGAAACTGGACGAGCTTGAACAGGTCTGTGCTCAGTTGATGTTTAACTGGTACCCAGCTGCAGACCACAAACAGCCTCTTAGATAACCTTGTAATTAGACCTCCCTGGAGTTCTTAGGATGCTGTGCACAGGTTGGGATGAACCCTCACATGTAGATGAACCAGGATGCTGGAGAATCCTGAATTTCCTATAATAAAGCTCTTACATTTTGCCACCATTGCCTCCCCATAATCAGGGTTTTCCTTCCCACCCATGCAGCAGCCTCATGCTTTTCTCCTGCTCCAAGATGTCAAGCACTGGCAGGCAATGTCATGGGACAGGGGAAGGCCGAGCCATGTGCTACAGAAGCAGTCTGCTATGAAAGATGACCCTGAATGTAAGGGATAACCACTGCAATCTAGCACCATGACTTGTCATCCCAACAGGTGATGTCTCACACTGAGGTGTCATCAAACAGCTGCTGGATACAGTGATTTCTGAGTTCCACCTTTGGCCAGTGATGTTTTAGAAACCTGCTGCTCTCAGGGCTGGGCTGGGAACCTGATAAAAGACCATAAACAGCCATAAAGGTTAATTTTGCCATGAAAATGCTGAAAATTTTATTGGGAGTCAAATTAAAGACAGAGAATTCCCTCATCCAGCTCAGTTCAGCAGCAGGAACAAATTACTGGAGTGGAGGCAGATGGAAATACCATCTATATGAGTATTAAGTGAATATTGCTCTCAAGCACCTTGCATTGCAAAAATGAGTTGGAGAGCTCAAAATGCCCTAAGGAAACATGGAATTGCTTTCCCCCTTTGGTATTTCCCAGCTTGGGCAAAGCATAAGGTGCCGCAGCAGGCCTGTGGGTAAAAGCTCTGTTAGTTCAACCAAAGTGTCAAGAAACTCTTTCCAAACTGCTCCAGGCACTTGGCAGCGGTGTTACTTCATATCAGTCACCAGAGTAGTGATGCTTTAGCTTCACATGGGCTTTCTGCTTGGTTTCATATGAAAATCATTTGCTTCCTATGCTTTCCATCCCCAAGGAAGCCCTGTGAGCAGTGACTTCTGCACAGCAAAAGGCTAAAGGGCTGAGTTGCACGTGCGAGCATAACCATCTACAGCGTAGTAAGCAAGCAGAGAA
This sequence comes from Agapornis roseicollis, assembly GCA_002631895.1. Taxonomy (NCBI): domain Eukaryota; kingdom Metazoa; phylum Chordata; class Aves; order Psittaciformes; family Psittacidae; genus Agapornis; species Agapornis roseicollis. Next base: position 34,952 of record NDXB01007149.1, on the reverse strand, counting down.
TAGTGTGACAAGTGTGACATGTTTTCTGGGGGTGAAATGTCTTCTCACAGCCTTTGGGTTCTCTGAGACCCCAGAAATGAACTTCTTACATGCAGCTCCACCTGAGTCCCACCAGCCTCAGCTGAGCAGCCCTGGATCAGCACAGGGAGAGCACAGTGATTTATTCCTCTATTTGCTGTTGTGGGTGGGAAGCAAAAAGTTCAAGAAAATGAAAAATGGCTATAAAAGATCTTACACATCCTTTTTTTTCCCTTTCTTATCATCCAGTCCAACCAGAGGTACAAAGGAGACCTGAGTCCCAGAGGATATGGACCATCCAGCCCAACTCACAAGCTGCCTGCCAGCTATGCTGGTGATAAATGGGGAAGTGAAATGTTATCCCGTAACTCTCCCCAGGACGCCAAAGAACGTATGTAACAGCTTCAGATTGAAACAGGGGATTTATGGTGGATATAAGGAAGAAGTTCCTCCTTATGAGGGTGCTGAGGTGCTGGCACAGGGTGCCCAGAGAAGCTGTGGCTGCCTCATCCCTGGCAGTGTTCAAGGCCAGGTTGGACCCAGGGGCTTGGAGCAAGCTGCTGTAGTGGAAGGTGTCCCTGCCCGTGGCAGGGGCTGGAGGAGCTTTAAGGTCCTTTGCAACATAAACCAGTTTGGGATTCTATGTGTCCCTCACCATGCTCCCAGCATCAGGCACCTTCCACATGTCACACAGCAGCCTCAGGCAGCCAGAGAATGTAGTACTGTGGCTTTGCATTTTGGGGCTTTGTGAGCACATGCTTTTGGTTTTGCCCGCTCTCAGTCCCAGTGGTTTTCTTTCTTGCTTTGCTTTCACCATAGTCTGGTCACTATTTTGGTCACTGTGTATGTGTAACCAGAACTACCCAAGTGTGTTCCATCTCATAAGGCTCAGCACAAGGAGTGCCTGCAGCTTTTAGTGATAAGCATTAGGCCTGCAGTGGTTTTGGAGGAGATTCCAGGTTGTACAACAGCCAACAGAGCAGTCCTGAGGCCTCACAGGCTCTCAGGCAACCTGAAACAAGCACCTTAACCCTCCTTCCAGCTTGGCCTTCCTCCTCCTAAGGAGAGTTGCCTTTCCCACCAAAACATTTCAGTGTGGCTGAACAAACACACACATCCAGGTCATCCCTTTCTCTGGATTCCTTTGCTCCTGTCTCCTGTCACACGCAGCACCCACCTGGCCTGTTTCTTCATGTAGTTCCATTGAACCCCTGGCAGCAGATCTGCCACATACCAGATTCACATCACTCCCTCATCCTGTGCATGATGTGTGGAGTCACAGAGCATGGGGAAACCAGGAGCCCTGCTCCCCTCACCACCATCACACCCTCTCTACATCCATACGTTTCCCCAAGGCCACAATCAGGATTCATCACTTGTTCAGTCAGCTGCTGTGGACTCCTGTAAGTCAAAGCTGTTCTGGGATGTTGGAAAACCCCACAACATGAGCATCACAGACATGTACCTATTAATAACACTGAATTATTCTCCATAGTCTTTATGAGTTCCATGGAAAAAGTGACACTGGATGAGCATGCTGCTCACTCCCAGCTTGTGCTTCCTGCTACTTCTGTTTAGCTTTCCAGCAAAAGCTGGAGCTGTGAGGAATGGAATCAGTGAATTCCTTATTACAAGTAGCAGAAGACTGAAAAGTAGAAGGAGCAGGGCTCAAACCCAACATTCAAATTGTAGGTACAGAATTGGCCTTCCATATCAGGCAACAGTGAAGGGCAACAGGAAGGAAATACAAAGCTACAGAGAGGTAGGAAAAATGGGAACCTTATTCCCAGAAGCAGGTCGTGGGGCCTCCCTGACCTCTGCTGTCTCATGGGGCTTTTTCCCCTCCTGCTGCTAAGTTTGCAGAGCAATTTCCTTATTTCAATAGCCTGAAAGGAACAAAGTAACTCATAAAGAGGAAGATGACAAACTAAAGCAAAACCACAACAGCAACACCAGGCATCAGAGAAAGGGACTCTCTCCCTTATCACCACTTCACAGCACCAGTGGGAGCAAAGACACCGTCAGATCAGGTTTACATCCTTGAGCAAACTTGTGGTGGTTGGTGTGGTGAGTTTATGCCTTCTGAATGAGGTGATGAACAGAAGTTAGCAACAGGAGAAACAAGGCCAGCCCCAATATAAATCTGTATATACAAAATATACAATTTATATACATATAAAATCTACAAGAAACCTGGAAAGGGGCTTTGGACAAGGGCCTGTAGGGACAGGCCAAGGGGAATGGCTTCAACCTGCCAGAGGGGAGACTGAGATGAGCTCGTAGGCAGAAGCTGTTCCCTGTGAGGGTGCTGAGGCGCTGGCACAGGGTGCCCAGAGAAGCTGTGGCTGCCCCATTCCTGGCAGTGTTCAAGGCCAGGTTGGACACAGGGGCTTGGAGCAAGCTGCTCGAGTGGAAGGTGTCTCTGCCCGTGACAGGGGTTGGAGCTGGGTGAGCTTTAAGGTCACGTCCAACCCAAACCAGTCTGGGATTCTAAGAAAACAGGTGAAAATATGGGTCTTTCCCAGCACCCAGGTCAGATACCAGTCACAAAACCAAAATGAATGTGTTCTTATCAAAGCATCTTCTTATTATGTTGCCAAATACAACACCCGACAAGTGCTTTTGACCAAGATCTGTCTAGGCAGATTGGTTGGTGGTGTAGTTCTGTTGGCTAAAAGCAAATTCCTCTGCAGATGGGAGCTCTCCTCTTGCGCATCAGAGCAATTTCCACTTAGTTACATGCTCACTAAATAAGACAAGTCAGAGTATGCTTGTGTGTACCTGGACAAAGAATACACCTTTCTCTAGAAATTATACAGTGATACTGATGCTGGTTAACACTAGAACCAGGGATTTAATGTCTCCCAGGAGCAGGAGCGCTTGTTCCAAGTCACTCCAATCACCATAATGGATGTAGCTGAAGCAATGAGGCAAATCTCAGACAGCTGCTTTAGCAGCTTTTTAGCCTCAGTGATCAATGCGTGAGCAATGAGCACTCAGCTGTTATTTAGTGATTTCTCCTCTCCATCACTCTGGAGAAGAATTGCGGAAATCTATGTTTCTCCCAAAGAGAAAGTGAGGTTCCAAAAGCTGAAGGAAGTGGAGAGTGTTGGCTTGGGAGGAAAGGGCAGATTCCCACAGGATGCTCCCTGTGGAGGCCTGCCAGCCTCCAAAGCTGCAGTGGCCTACTTTACACATTTGCTCCTGATGGAAATTCTAAGGTCAGAATGTCATTGCTCAACCTATTGCTCTAACAAAGCACTTAAGCCTGTTCTTTACAGCTAAAATACGAAAGTAAGCACTTTCCTTTGGTGTATCTAGAGAGTTAATAAAAATGCTGAGCCACATCTGCTCTTCCTCACAGTCTCCCCACAAACACACTGATTTCATAGGATTTCTGATTGAACACTTGATTTCCTTTGCTTATTCTCTACCTTGTGCCTTGTTTCCCCAGAACTGATTCATCAAATGGATGAGCTGAACGATGAGCTGCTAAAGAAGATCACAAACAACAAAATTCAGCCTCCTCATCGGAATTTCAAAGTGGAAAAGCCGCAGCAGGTTTTTGTGCCCCTCACCTTCGAGTCCAGCACTGAGGAAGTCAAAGCTTGGCTGGAGGCAAAGTCATTCAGCAAAGAGTAAGATCCAGTTTACTGCCCTATGAAATGCTGGTCCTTCATGTAGAAAGGAATGGGGGAGGCAGCTTGCAACATTCCATCTGGATCAGAAGTCACTCATATTTACTTATAGACTCTATGTTGCAAATTAGATTTCAAGCATATTAAATTCAGGCTATATTTAATATATCATATCCAATTCAGAGCACAAACTTACTCTCTTTCTTCCTTCTACAGTATCAAGTAAACCTTGCCTTGCCGTACAGCAAAAGACCTAATGTGCAGCTAAATAAAGGAACGGTCTTGCTTATTCCCACAGCTCACAGCTCAGCATGGCACAACATCCTGCCACTGGTGCTTGTCTGGTCCCAGTTACCGAGTTCAGAGTGCTGAGCTTAGAGAGAAGTAACTGGTGAAGTAAGTAAGCACGTGGCCTGAAGTGCCAGTTCCAGGTGACTGCCTGTCTCTGGAGAAGCTGCTGTAGTGGAAGGTGTCCCTGCCCATGGCAGAGGGGTTGGAACTGGATGAGCTTCAAGGTCCCTTCCAACCCAAACCACTCTGTGATTCTAAGCTGTCCTAGAGAGGAAGAGCCAGACCCTCCTCAGCAACCAGCACAGGACCAGAAAGCTGTGCATGGTCAAGGGTTAGGAGCTACAACTCAAACTCTGCACAGGGAGCCAAGAGGAGCTCCAGGATTGCTCTCCAAACATGCTGTGGCTGGAGTAAAATCACTGCAATGCCTGTGGGCTGGGTACACAGTGTGTGCCAGGGTGACATGTGGCTTCACCCACTCTTCATGGCTTGATGTCCTGTCATCCCTGCCAAGCACTTGGGTTACCCAACAGCTGCCACCCTGGCACAGCCCCAGGGCCTTGTGTGTGATAAACTTCTGGTGTAAGAGCTGCACATCACCTGCTCCTAGCCCTTTGATCTCTGACTCCTCACCTTTGGCAAGAGGCGATGTTCAACACAACCACCATCTCACTTTGTGTCTTCCCAGGACAGTGGAGCACCTTGGGATCCTCACTGGAGCCCAGCTCTTCTCCCTCAACAGGGAGGAGCTGAAGAAGGTGTGTGGTGATGAGGGCAACAGAGTCTACAGTAAAATCACAGTGGAGAAAAACCAGCTGGAGGTAAGTAGGTTTTGGGACAGTTCCTGCCTGAATGGGTGCCTTTACCAGCAGTGGCAGGTACCCCATTAAACACACATCTCATGAAATACAACTTAAAAAACCCCCGACAACCAACCAAAACCCACACAACCAATAAATGCTGGTAAGTTTTCTAAGCAAAAGGTCCCACATCACCCTCTTTCCACTAATGAAACTGTCCCTCTTGCTGGTATCACTCACCCCTTTGAAAACAGCTCTACTCCTCCAGCATTTAAATACTATACTTTAATTACAGCTTGAAGTTCAATTCAACCTTCCTTTTTTGTTTCCATTCCAGAAGAGCAGAGGGGAGTCCGAGCTGCAGGAGATCATGAAGCGCCGCCAGGAAAGGATTGACTCTGCTAATTAAACTCTCTGCTTTAGTTGAGCTCTTAGTTATAGTAGTGCAGGAAAAGGGAATGGCAGCAACAACCCCTGCTCCAGGTGAGGGACAGCAGTGCTGCACTTAGTGTGCAACTGCCATCAAAGTGACACTTTCATGAACACTGGTGAGAAGGGTAGACAGTAAGACCATGTTCCACTGGGAAAGGTGTTTTAATATTGCATGGAGTATTTTTTTTTATATAACTATATATTTTATACTGAAATTTTATGTGCATGCAATAGAGCAGAAGAGAATTCACACACATGGCTGAATGTCAGACAATGGCTGGATTTGAGATAAAACCACCCCACATAGCTTTCCTTATAGGGCTGTCCCTACTCTAACCCCCCTTGCTGGCATGGCTTGGGAAAGCATGGCACACACAGGGAATAAGCCAGCCTGAATGTGTAGTCTGGACCATAGAAATAAGTCTTTTCCCCCTCACTTTGCATTTCCTTTCCATGGCCCTGCACAGACTCTGTGAGAACTTGCTGTCCTCTGTCTGTGCCCTCATGCCCCCTCTTGCATTAATTGCAGCATTCAGGATCTAAGACTGGCTGCTTCCTTCCTGCACCAGTTAGTACTGTCTTCAAACAGTGGCAATGGCTTTCATTACCCAATGAACAGGATCTAAGTGAACTGAATCTGCAAATAGGTGAGCTAAGGCCCAGCAGTAGGAAGACAGAATTTCTTCCTAATGTCTCATCTAAACCTTCCCTCTTCCAGTTTTCAAAGCTATTCCCAATGTCCTGTCCCTTCAGGCCCTTGTTAAAAGTCCCTCCCCAGGACTTGTAGGGACAGGCCAAGGGGAATGGCTTGAACCTGCCAGAGGGGAGACTGAGATGAGCTCTTAGGCAGAAGCTCTTCCCTGTGAGGGTGCTGAGGCACTGGCACAGGGTGCCCAGAGAAGCTGTGGCTGCCCCATCCCTGGCAGTGTTCAAGGCCAGGTTGGACCCAGGGGCTTGGAGCAAGCTGCTCGAGTGGAAGGTGCCCCTGCCCATGGCAGGGGTTGGAGCTGGGTGAGCTTTAAGCTTCCTTCCAACCCAAACCATTCCATGATCCTGTGTTCATCCCTGCCTGCACAGAGGCCAGGGCTCAGGGCAGCTTTGCAGCCCATCTCCCTGGCACTGATCCTGTGCTACAGAGCTGCAGCACTGCCAAAGCCAGGCCTGAGACAAGCTGAAGAGAAGCCTCTGCTACTTGCTCCCAGCCTCGTCCCCACCGTCACATTTTCACTGCCAAGAGCAACCTGAAATGCTTCCTAAATAACTTAAGAAACAAAAGCACACTGGGAAAGGGTTTTAATAGAGTAAATGGCCACAAGAAAAACAAAACAAAACAAATTAATTTAACAGAGGCTGTTGCTCTTCACTTCTTGTTTTTCTTAATAACATTATATGCAGATGCACATGTATCTAATGAATTACCACCCCATTCTTACAATCCAAAATAGGCATAAGGAAAAATCCCTTTCCCTAGAGGCAAAATTAAGGGATTATGCACCAGTAATTTAATCAAAGCTTTAAAAGTTCAAACAAGCACCTATCAGATTTCCTGCCCACAGCAAGTTTGGCACAGACTGCATTTAGATCTGGAATTTACTTCTAAATTGACCTGCAGCAAAGCAAACACATCTACAGGAGCTGCTCACAGACCATAACCACTTTGTCTTCTCCTTCATTCACACCCCTTAACTTTGGCTGAATTGGAAGTCAGGTCCAGACTCCACAAAGACACACATGTGCTTTCCTTTACCTGCTGTCAATGCTCCCAGCTCCTTTAAAGCCTAAGCACATGCCTAAGTCTTTGCACAATTTAAGCCTGTCTTTGCACATTTAATAGAAAAAGCCATGCTGCTGTGAAGCAGGGACTGGGAAACATGTGTCTGAGTCTGAGAACACTGATACACCTCTCAGGTTTGGGTTTGTTCTTCCAAAAAGTGTATCTTTTCCTCATCTTGAAATAGGACATGGTTGGCAGCAGCTGGAGGAGGGTGCAGGCAGGGAACTCACAGGGGAAGAGCATGGTTTGGTCACTGGTTCACTGCAGCAGCTGGCATTGGCAAAGGGCACTCACCTTGTCAGGAAGGGATAAAGAGGCCAATCCTCCCGAGCAGCCCTGGCTCTGGGTTAGGGTGGAGATGGGAAGCAGGTATTGAAGCACAGGAGGCTGAATCTCTTCTAAAATGAAAACAAAACCAAATGGTGAGGTAGGGAACACAGCACCTTTCTGGGCTCTGGGTCTAAAGGAAGGGAAATCACAGAGAGTTACTTGGGATTCTAATAGAGGTGGAAAGCTGGGAGCCACGGGGGCATTTCATAACATAAATGCATCAGTAGACTTTATGCAGAAGTCACTTTTAAAATCTCCACATGACTAAGCTGTGCATCTGTTATATTTGTACTGCCTGCAGATAAAGCTATAATGTACTGTACATTAATGTAATTGAACAAAGGATGAAATGATATAACCATGCACTGTGTAAGATTTATTAAAATAGCTAAGTTATAACTCTGGCTCTGTGTCTTAAACTTTCTCTGGAAAAGAGAAGGCTGCGTGGAGGCCTCATAACAGCCTTCCAGTATCTGAAGAGGGCCTATAGGGATGCTGGGGAAGGACTCTTCATTAAGGACTGTAGTGACAGGACAAGGGGTAACGGGTTCAAACTTAAACAGGGGAAGTTTAGATTGGATATAAGGAAGAAATTCTTTACTGTGAGGATGGTGAGGCACTGGAATGGGTTGCCCAAGGAAGTTGTGAATGCTTCATTCTTGGCAGTGTTCAAGGTCAGGCTAGACAGAGCCTTGGGTGACCTGGTTTAGTGTGAGGTGTCCCTGTCCATGGCAAGGGGGTTTGAACTGGATGATCTTAAGGTCCTTTCCAACCCAAACTATTCTATGATTCTATAAAACACAAAAGCAGCTCTTCAGGACTGGTTTTTCACAGAATCCCAGCCTGGTTTGTATTGGAAGGGACGTTAAAGCTCCTCCAGCTCCAAGCCCTGCCATGGGCAGGGGCACCTTCCACTTGAGCAGCTTGCTCCAAGCCCCTGGGTCCAACCTGGCCTTGAGCACTGCCAGGGATGGGGCAGCCACAGCTTCTCTGGGCACCCTGTGCCAGCGCCTCAGCACCCTCACAGGGAAGAGCTTCTGCCTAAGAGCTCATCTCAGTCTCCCCTCTGGCAGGTTAATGTCACTGTGAGACTGAGATACACAGAAGAGTACCCGAAACTGTTTCCTTTTGTTCCTGGGGGAATGCCATTCAAAAGGGTGTTATGGCCTTGATAATCACTCCTGTCTGAAATCAGAGGCAAGTGAAAATCCCACCTGTGATACCAATCAAGTGCTGGGAAAGCTCCAGCTGAAGCCAAAACATCCCCTTGCTCATCATCCTGAAGAACAGATTCCTCATAGCTCTAGAACACGCAGTTGAGCCAACACACACAGATAGTGCCCAAGGCTACATTTTGCACTGGCAAACTAAAAATGGGCAATGCCAGCTAATGCAGGGCCGAGAACAAAGCAAAGGGAAAGGATGTACAAAGGAGCCTCTCTTATCCTTTGGCAAAGGACTCTGGAGACAATGAGAACACATTTCCTACATAGTGACAGGATCCAAACAGGACTCAAACCCAACGCCTCTTCCCATTATCCTCCCTTTCGGTAGAACAAAGCACCAGAAGATTGTACAAAAGCATATTCCTGTGTATCAGGAAGGGAAATTACCATGGCAGCTTCCACAGCTGAAAACAATACAAGACAAAATGAGTGGAACAGCATGATCCAAACAGCTCCTGTTTAAAGGCCAACTGGCAGATTCTGCAATATTCCCATTTGGAATCACAACCCTGTTAACAGCGTTGCCTTCTCTCAAAGGAAGCTTAGGTGGATAAACAGCCCTATATGCCCAGAGTGCGTGCCTTGCCGGCTTAGGGGCTCTCCACACTGCAGAGCAGGCTGGGGCTCTGCCTCACAAGCCCAGCCACAACAGCGAGGGAGGAAACGCACCGCTGAGCTCCAGCAACCGGTTAACCCAGGCCAGCCTCTCCTCACGGCTGCTAAACAGCGCCAACGCCTCAGGCACCGTCCCGCCGCCATCTTGTGTCCCGGCGGAGCCCTGCAGCGGCGCGGCCCCAATGGTAACTGGTGTCTGAGGGCGGTTTAGGCGGCTCGCCCATGGGTGAAGAGGCCCCAGGGGGGTTCGCAGGGGCAGGAGGGCCCCTCGGAGCGGGCAGCAGCCCCGGGCTCCGGCCGCCCTCACGGCGCGGCGGGCAATGGCGAGCGGGAACAGCTGCATCCCCCGTCACCAAGGTAACTACTGCCCCTCAGGAGCCGCCCAATCAGCGACTCCCTTCTTCCCCTCTACCCCTACCCGGGCTCTTTCCCGTCTCGTCCGTTTTACCTCCGCGGTCCTGATTGGCTCTCCGCCTCTCTCCTGGAATGTTATTGGCTCCGGGCGGCGGGTGTTGGGAGTGAGTGAGGTCCGTGTGCGCGCAAAGGCCGGCTTCTTTTCGGGTTCCTTATAGACGGCGCAGTCCCGCCTCACGTAAGCTCCGTGGAACATGTCGGTGTCTCCCGTGAAGCGGCAGAAGATGGAGTCGGTGCTGGACCAGCTCAAGCACCACACCACGGTGGTGGCGGACACCGGGGATTTTAACGGTGAGAGGCGGCGAGGGGTATAGGGGGGACCTGTCACTGCTTTCTTCCCTCCCACCCCGCCCCGTGGGGGGTGGGCGCGCCCGGCCCAAGGAGCGAGCGGTTGAGGGGGAGCGAACCACCCTGGGTCGGGGGGGGAGGTTGTCCGGTGTTACGAAAGGCGCCGGTACCTAACGCGGGGCGGGGGGGAGGCAAGGCGCGGTTTTGGGTGGTTTTAATTTCACACCACGGAGGTTTCCCGGGACGTGGGACTTGGAGAATCCCTCTTCTGGGAACGTCCTGGACCCTGCCGGGCCCCCCCGGCAGCCCACGGTAATCTGCTGTTGCGCTAATCCCCCCCGCGATGACTGAACCACCCCGAGCAGCACCGGCCGCGGCTCACACCGGTGAATTCAGGATTAAGAGCACACAGGGACACGCGTCCCACGGTGCTGAGCGTGTGTTCAGGCACTGACCCTGCCGCCAGATCACGCGCTGCTGGTACTTGGTTGGTTTCAAGTTCTACGGGGACACTGTCACTTGCTTGTGCCAGTCTGACGGAAGAGAGCCATGGTACCACAAAGGGTTCTGCGCACGGATGCAGCTTCATTAACCATCGGGAGAGCTGGAAGCACTGTGGGATAACTTCAGCCTTGAGAGGTTTGTGTGCTTTGGAGCAGCAGCAAACCTGGCTAGAGCCCAGCAAATTCACAGAGTCGTAACACGGTTTGTGTTGGAAGGGACCTTAAAGCTCCTCCAGCTCCAACCCCTGCCACGGGCTGGGACACCTTCCATTAGAGCAGTTTGCTCCAAGCCCCTGGGTCCAACCTGGCCTTGAACACTGCCAGGGATGGGGCATGGATTTCAAACCTGCTTACCCTGGTAGTGAAAACATCCTTGTGATGCCCGAGGGGGTGTTCGTCTTCAGGGATTGAAGACTTCTTGAAGCAGTTTTATACTTGATCCCTGTCTGCCTGTTGTGGGTCTTTCAGACAGTCCAAACAAGGCTTCAGTCAGCATCTGACTCCCTGGAACATCCCAGCATGCACATGGACTTCAGGTCAATCCCTGATGGCACAATTCTTGCTCACCCAGTTCCTGGTGGTGGGGAGAAGCAGGAACTCCTGGTGACAGGCTTCATGAGGCCACTGTGCCTGTTGCCAGACACCCACAATACCCTTCAGATGCTGCAATGCTGGAAAGAAGTAATCAACAGCCAACATACGCTTCTCTAAAACTGTGCTTGTGCTCCAGGACTGACTTGTTGCAATCTTGCTTTATTTTAAGCCATATCCATGTGAATTAAAGCGTGTTTTGAAGGACCTGTTTGTGTGGCATGGACTAGCTCCAGGATCATGATCATTGCCCAGGAGGGAGCTATGGAAAAACAATACTTTTATGACTCAAAACATGAGGTTGCACTCTCAAACTTGGGGTTTCACCTAAAATCCGTGAGGAAAATATGCCAGTTATGGACATTCTGTTGGTTTTGATGTTTAGCTCTGCTGACCAGGGAGCTCTGTAGCAGGAATCACTAGAGGGCCCTGTAGAGGCTCTCTCTCTGCCCTAGTTGCCGTGTCAGGCTCTGCATGCCAGGCAGCCTGGCTGTGACAAGGGCCACACATCGAGGTCACAGCCTGCTCTTGCAAACAGTGGCTGTCACCTCAAACAGGTGTAGTCCAGGGCCTAGGGAAAACCAAAGGGTGAAATAACTTCTGTACAGAAGGGAGTACATGGGAATTACAAGAACGCATGCTAAGAAAGGGTCTGCAACTCTTTGAAAGCTTCAAGAGCACTAAGAAAAGTTGTTGGAGCCTGGCTGGTGAGGAGTTATGGTGCAAGCAGTTGTAGACAGCTGCTTAGAAGGAAGAAAGATCCCCTTGTCTTCACCTCCCCACTGTGATTCCTGGAACTTGGCTGTGCTGCTGAATACAATGTGGATTGATGGAAGTTGAAAATGAGTACCACTTCTCATCTGTCTTTTCCATGAGTTCATTTCTTGTGGGCAGTAGTGAGTAAACTGCTGTACCTCACTGTTATAGCTCCATTATCCTCATGGTCCTTGTGGCACAAGCTTTCAGGCAGCAGCATTCAAATATCACCCTGCACTCATCTGCTCCATCATGAACACTACAACCCTACAGCCATGAGGGTTTGTATTCACACACACTGGAGCAAGCCCCTTTGAATTGCTCAGCCCTGCTCCTGGTTCTAAACAGGCTCTTTTTATTTCTTTAGCAATTGATGAGTACAAGCCCTTGGATGCCACCACAAATCCCTCTCTGATCCTAGCTGCTGCTCAGATGCCAGCTTACCAGGAACTGGTGGATGATGCTGTTGCCTATGGGAAGAAGCTTGGCGGGTAACTAAAGGGTTTTTTATCTCCTTAGATATCTAAGACACCTTATTTATACAGTCTTTAGTACAAGCACTGTACTGGGGGGTTCCCCTCATGGCTGTATCTCCTGCCCCAAAAAGCCTTAATCCTTAAAGACAGAACTACTTGTGCTCATTTTGGATGTGCTTTGAAGCACAAGTTCACACGTGGCCTTCTAGTGCTGCTCAGGGAAACACTCTGGAGTTGACAGCATTATAGGAGACAGTGTCCAAAGGTAACACTGCTGGTGGTGCAGGGAGGGTGGCACTCTAAACATGGAGCAGAAAAGTGGCTGTTTGAACTCTGGAGCTTAATGTTAAATGGGCTGTGAAATTAGATCTTCAGATCCATGGCAAGGCGTGAATGCACATTTTCTCCTCCTCCCCCTCATCGAAATGCTTTTGGTCTCTGTGCTTTCCAGGTCAGAAGAGGAGCAGATCAAAAATGCTTGTGACAAACTTTTTGTGCTCTTTGGAGCTGAAATACTGAAGCGGATACCTGGGCGTGTGTCCACAGAGGTGGATGCAAGGTTGGCTCTTTTCCCTCTGGGTTACCCTGGAGATTTGTGCAGGCAGAAAGAGACATGATGTGAGTTGGAGAAAGATGTTCTTGACTAGAAAGCTCCCTGTTTGAGATTAGCAAGAGTTTATGTTGTTAATGTTTAATTAGAACATGGATTTCCTGCTTGATTCTGTGACAAAACTGTGTAAGAACAAGAAATGCTGAGTTTGGATTTCAGTCATCTTCCCTTGCTCCTTAAGCAAGGGAAGCCTCATGCTTCCAGTACACTTATTCTCTTCTGTGTGGTGTCTTCTTAGTTGACCAAGAGATCTGTTTGCAGTTTCTTTCAAGACTCACATAGGGTTTATATGTTAACTACTCACTGCCAAATCACTTCTAATGCTCAGCTCCTGCATTCACTGGGGAAAACTGGAGGAAATCTATAACTTTCTCAAGGAAAACCATCTGGAGCTGTGGATCCTCTGAGTCAAGGAGCAGTGGTGCTGTCAAATACCCACTTCATGGGCTCAGGAAGCATCTCTGAGACCAGAAACATACTACTGGCATATAACTATTAAAACAAGACAGTGTTTTTCAGGGGGGTTTGGGGGGAGAGCATTTAAAAGTCAATTTTAAGCAGTCCTGCTCTTGTTCCAAAGGTTGTCCTTTGATAAGGAAGGAATGATTCAAAGGGCCAGGCGCCTCATTGACCTTTATAAGGAAGCAGGAATTGGTAAGGATCGGATTCTCATCAAGCTCTCTTCAACATGGGAAGGAATCCAGGCTGGCAAGTAAGTACCGTACCTGGTGTGCTGACTCATTGCATGCTTCTGTCTGCTCAAAGGCACCTGCCAAACACATTCCATACTTAAACTAAGGAGCTGTTTTGAAAGCACTGCACCCGGAAGCCTGTCACTAGGGTGCAGTGAGCAAGGAAGGTGCTATGCTGCAGCTTTATGTTGAAAGAGGAAAAGTTTGCTCATACAAGAGCCAGGCCACAAATAAGAGTTTCCTGAAATGTCACACTAAGGAGTCTGTTTGCTTCAAGGAGCAGCATTAATAAAGCACACTCTGGCAGCAGAAAATACTTGCTGTGTTCTGGGTTTAGCAGTAGCAGTCAGTTTTTCTCTTCTTAGTAACTGGTGCAGCTGTGTTTTGACTTTCAGCCTGGGAACAGAGCTGATAGTACTGATTTACTCTGACGAAGGACTTTGTAAGCCTCATGCTCTGCCGGGGAGGAGGGGAGGCTGGGAGGAAGCAGGGGCAGGACACCTGACAAACTGACCAAAGAGGTATTTCATAGCACAGCATGTCATGGCCAGGATGTAACTGAGAGTTACCTGGAAGGGCTGGGGTGCTGCAGGGTTGGAGGAGGTGTTGGTCAGTGCTCGGTCAGGTGGGGCGGGATGAGTTATCTGTTGGTGGTTGGTGATGTGCTGTATTCTCTTCCCTTGTTATTTCCTTTATCATTATTATTATTGGTGGCAGCAGCAGTGATTTGTGTTATAGTTACTAAAC